>VXBA01001386.1:0-18895 GCA_013399895.1 Serilophus lunatus
GAAGGACTTTGACCTTTCAATAGTATAGGTAAGGGTTTACCAGGGTGGCCGTTGTGATACACTGTTGAAAGTCGGCCTTGATGATCTTAGAGGCCTTTTCCAACCTTAATAACTCTATGATTCTGGGGGGAGAAGGAACTGGGAAAAAAAAAAGCTACTTGGAGGCCATCCCTTTCACCTGGATACCTCCCACGGACAGTCATTTTTCCGCAGAAAAATTTTACAACCCATATCTCAGAACTTTGGTCAGTACTTTGATGTGTTCCTAATACTGTCCTTCATCTGTTTTCTTGAGAACATCAGTCACTTTTCATTCGATTGACTGGGGTGTTTCGCAAGACTTCTGTGCAAGCTATAAATGGAGGCAGCTGAGACACCCTTCACAAACAGCAGCCCTGGACTGTAAGAATTGTCCTCAGCTCTCCCCAACCCTGAAGCTGACATCAAGGTGAGACGCACACTTTTTTTCATTAAATCTGTAATGGTTTCTTGGGCAGCTGCTGTGAAATGCAGTTGAAGAGAAAGAGGTTTTAGTGTTGGGAAGAGAGTTGCAGCATCTATGTGAGGATGTTTCTATTTCTGTGGACACATCCCATCTTTCAAATGATGTGAAGACAGGTGCAGGGCAAACACAGCCTACAAAAGGAGAGGGTGGAGGGGGCCATTGCTATATAATTCTGAGGGGTGAAAGTGAGACTATTTTGCAACTTAATCTTGGGCATCGCAGTTTACAACTTCCTCACGAGGGGAAGAGAAGGGGCAGACACTGATCTCTGCTGTGGTGACCAGCAACAGAACCCAAGGGAATGGACAGAAGATGTGTCATGGGAGGTTTAGGTTGGATATTAGAAACACTTCAGAGGGTGTTTGGGCACTGGCACAGGCTCCCCGGGGCAGTGGTCACAGCATCAAGCCTGACAGAATTCAAGAAGCATTTGGAAGATAATCTCAGGCACATGGTGTGACTCTTGGGGATGGTCCTGTGCAGGGCTAAGGGTTGGACCTGATGATCCTTGTGACTCTATGATCTCCTGAAACTAACACACTCAACTGATTAGAACTGGACAGTTACTAGATCATAACCCATTTTACTTTTTTCCTCCAAAGTTCTGTGTCATGTCCTCACTCTTTTTCAGCTGCTGCTATGTTTAATCTTTGTTATAATTATTTAGTCCTGCCTTTTTTTAGTTTTTATTCCCCATGCTTGCCTTCCTAAAGGCTTCTTACAAACATTGCTTATTTCGTGTCTCATTTTGTGCAGGCTGTCATCCAACTCCTAGAGCAAGAAATCCAAACTCCAGAAGCTGTACTGAGATGGGAAAAATAATCATTTATGAGCATGCCAACTTCCAGGGTTTGTCCAAAGAATTCACCTCTGATGTTGCTAATCTGAAAGACGTAGATTGGAATGATATTGTCTCCTCAGTGAAAGTAATTGGCCAGCCCTGGGTGGCTTATGAGCATGTAAACTATGCAGGCCAGTTCCTGGTCTTTGAGGAGGGAGAACATAGCTTTGTTGGTAGAGATATGAATGATAAGATCAGTTCTCTGCAAGTGATCACTGAAGATCTGCACAATCCCCAGATCACTCTCTATGAACATGTTGACTATCAAGGAAGGAGCAAGATAATAAAAGAAGCAACGAATCTGGCTGGGGGATATGACAATGACATTGTGTCTTCTCACAAAGTCCAGAGAGGTGCCTGGCTGTTGTATGAAAACAGTGACAGAAGTGGAATTCAATACCTTGCACGAGACCACGAACACCTTCCAAATTACAAGGCAATCAACTTCAATGACAAACTTTCATTCCTGCGTCCCCTTCGCCCTGGCTGTCATTGCTAGACTGCAAATCCTGCAGTGCTGAGGGAAGATGCAGCCCTAGCAAGAAATCTTACACCTATATCTCTGCCTTTGCACTGATGCTTTCTTTGTAATCTGTTTTACAATGACCTTGTAATACTGTGGCCTCTCTCACTGCCTGTAATTCCTCTTTTGTTGATGCCATTAAAGAATCTCTTGCAAGCAACAGTGGATCTGTCTTGTGCACTGTTTACTACAGGTCAGTATTACCCTTTCATGGTGAGATGTCTCTGTGTATCCAGAGAATGGTTCATGCAGTAATAAGCCTGATACATGGGATGCTCCAGTGCCATCCAGTGGTCTGTGTGGTGTCTCACCACTTTGTTAACATTTATTTTTTAATGGGGGATCCAAAAAATATGTACTATTCTGTATGTGGCCTCAGTTCAGAGGAGATGGGAATAAACTCTACCGTTCTAATTGAGTTCTCATACTGTGTATTATACAGCTTCTCTTCTTGTTCACCAGAACAATGGGGGAAGAAAGAGACAACTCAGACACAACTAAAATTAATTTATTTATGATTGCATATGCTAAATATTGTCAAGCTTGGGGTAGGGTAAAACCTTTACAGAAACAGTTAGTAGAACAGCTACTCTTCAAAATGAGTATAATAAAGGAGTAAGCTGGGTGGAAAAGAACCAAAACTTGGGAATCCTTTGCTATGAGACTACATATAAGCTGGAATTAGGTGGTCAGGATTTTTTTGTGTTCTCAGAGCATGCTCCATCCTGTTTAGATGTGTGACTCAACTCTGTGAGTGTGAGAGGGCATGTGGTTGAATCATTAGGAAAGCAAGGATGGCTGAGAAGCCTCAGTGTTGAGAGAAGCGTGTGAGATAAAATCTATGAAACACTAGACCACTCCTGCAATTTCATCTCCAAAGAGAAAAAATTTGTAATCTTCTTATTCTTTTCTTGGGTTGTAAGCAAACTGTTCTTCTAACTGGCCAGCCTACAGTGAAATTTTGCTTAGAAGTTGCAGTCATTGATGAGAGAGAAAGGGATGAAGAAAGTCAGGAAAATTTGCACACCTTGTAGTTAGATCTCAAATGCTTCAAACAATTAATTGTTCCATGCAGTCAAATAGTATAAAGTTTCTGTACACAAATAGAAATGTGGTAACTTTTTTATGTGGGAGAAGCAGAGAAATCTGTTATGAGATGATGCAGCTACTATTTTCTCTGATCCTTTCACCACACTCATGGTACATTCTCTTTCCCTGATAGACAGTTCAGGAATTCTGAAAATAGAGCTTGACCAGTTTATTAGGCTTCTGTGTTCAGGTTTTGGTAGCAGTGGGGCAATGGGGGAGGTTTCTGTGAGAAGCTGCCAGAAGCTTCCCCCATGTCCAGCAGAGCCAATGCCAGCTGGCTCCAGGCCGGACCCACTGCTGGCCAAGACTGGGCTAATCAGGAGTGACAGTAACACCTCTGTGATAGCTTATTTAGAGGGAGGGGAAAAAACCATTGTTGTGCAATGAAGATGAGAACATTTGAACAACAATGCAGACACCAAGGTCAGTGCAGAAGGAGGGGGAGGAGGTGCTCCTGGTTCTGCAGCTGGGATTCCCCTGCAGCCCGTGGTGAAGACCATGGTGGAGCAGCTGTGCCCCTGCAGACATGGAGGGCCACAGGAGTGCACAGATCCACCTGTCGCCCGTGGAGGAGCCCGCGCTGGAGCAGGTGGATGCTGGAATGGAGCAGTGACCCCATGGGAGGCCCATGTTGGAGCAGGGTCCTGGCAGGGATCTGCCGACCCGTGGGGAGGGGTGCCCACATTGCAGCAGGCTTTCCTGGAAGGGCTTGTGGCCTGTGGAGGACCCACACTGTGTCTGAAGGACTGCACCCTGTGGAAAAATGACACATGTGGCAGCAGCGTCTGTTGACCATGGGAGTGACTCACGCTGGAAAAGTTCGTGAAGGACTGTCTCCTATGGTAGCCAGTTTTAAAGTCTAAGTTTTAGGGCCTGTTTCAGAGGCCTAAGAATTAGTCTGAGAAATTCTGTCTTTGACAGCAAGCTGAACAGCAAAGTAAAGAATAACCAGTCTGAGAAAGAACCTTGAAGAAACACCTGCAGGAAAGAGGAAAACACTCTGGAATGCAGCTTTGTCATACATAATATGCCAGAATTCTCTCAAAATACATTTGTGGTTTTCACACAGTAGCTTAGAACTTCATATAGCAACTTAGACTTTTCATATAATAAGTCTTTCTCTCATAATAACAAGTTCTTCTCAAAAACAAGTTTAGAACTCTTTCTCATAACAACTCAGTGCCTTCTCAAAACAGTTTCAGTCTTTCTCAAAATAAAATCAAAGTTTTCTCAAAATAAAGCCAGATTTTTCTAAAATAAGGTGACTACATACTTAGTCTAAGCCAATGAAATTGTTAAAAAGAAGTGTATTCGCCAATGAGAATGTAATGCGCTGTATTCTAAAAAGTATAAAAACCTTGGGATTTCTCATTAAAATGCCTTCCTGCATGCAAACTAGAATCTGTGTTGTTACTGCTGAGCTACAGTGACAGTGTCCCATGGGAGGGACCCCACAGGAAGCAGGTAGGAGGGACTATAAGTCCTATAAGTTGGCAGGGCTGATGAAAAGGGCTTTAAACTAAGACTGAAGGGACAAGGGGATGAAACCAGGCCCTCCAGAGATGAGCCTAAGGGTGGTAAACCAAGTTCAGGGGTGAAATCAGCAGCCCAGCTGAAGTGTGCGTACACTAATGCATGCAGTGTGGGTAATAAACAAGAGGAGGTGGAAGCCTTGGTACGGCAGGAAAGCCATGATGTAGTCACCTCACCGAAATGTGGGGGGGTGACTTGCATGACTGGAGTGCTACCACGGATGGCTACATGCTCTTCAGAAGATATAGGAGAGGCAGGAGAGGTGGAGGGGTGGCTAAATATGTTAGAGATTCTCTTGACTTGGTAGAATTTGAGGCCAGTGACAATAAGGTTGGGTGCCTATGTGTCAGAATCAGAGGGAAGGCCAACAAGGCTGACATCATGGTGGGAGTCTGCTATAGACTGGCCAAGCAGAATGAAGAGTGGGATGAATTATTCTACAAGCATCTAGCAGATGTTTCAAAATTGCTAGCCCTCGTTCTTGTGGGTGATTTTAACCTGCCGGATGTCTGCTGGGAACTCAACACAGTGGAGAGGAAGCAGTCTAGGAGATTCTTGGAGTTCATGGAGGATAAATTCCTGTTCCAGCTGATAAATGAACCTACCATGGGCGAGGCTCCACTAGACCTGCTGTTAATTAGCAGAGAAAGGCTAGTGCAAAATGTGGTGGTTTGGAGGCCGTCTGGGGTACAGTGACCATGAAATGATGGAGTTTTCAATACTCAGTGAAGTAAGGAAGGATATCAACAAAACCTCTACCCTGGACTTACAGAGGGCAGACTTCAGCCTGTTCAGCGGGCTGGTTCAAAGAGTACCTTGGAAACAGCCTTTAAAAGCAAAAGGGTCCAGGTAGGATAGATATACTTCAAGAACGAGATCTTGGAGGCACAGGTGCAGGCTGTCCTGATGTGCCAAAAGGTGAGCTGGAGGGGAAGATGATTGGCCTGACTGGACAGGGAGGTGTTTTTTTTAGGGGAAAAAAGAGAGTTTAATCACCTTTGAAAAAAAGGGCAGGCAATTCGTGAAGTGTTTAAGAATGTTGTTAGAGCATGTAGGAAGAAAATTAGAGAGGCAAAAGCACAATTTGAACTTAATCTGGTCACTTCCATTGAGGATAACAAAAAGTATTTCTATGAATACAACAATAACAAAAGGAGGAGCAAGGAAAACTGTCATTCTTTGTTGGACACACAGGGGAACACAGTTACCAAAGATGAGAAAAAGGCTGAGGCAGCCTTCTTTGCCTCAGTTTTCCGCATTTAAACTGGTTGTCCTCAGGACAAGTGGCCTCTTGAGTTGGTAGACAGGGATAGGGTGTGAATGGGCGGGGAGGAGGTAGAACTTGGAAGGAGGGTGATGGTGATGGGGAAGGTGTCTTTAGGATTTATTTTTCTCATTCTCAAGCTCTGATTCTGTTAGTAATAAATTTAATTAATATCCCCACTAGGAGTCTGTTTTGCCCATGACAGGATCTTTGTCCCAGTGCTTATCCCAACCCATGAACCCTTTGTTACATTTTCTCTCCTCTGTCCANATGATCCCTTTGTTACATTTTCTCTCCTCTGTCCAGTTGCAGAGAGGTGTGAGAGAGCAGCTTTAGTGGGGATCTGATGTGCAGCCAGAGTCAAACCACTACAAACTACTACAGGAATGAAATTGTGGATAGCACTTGTGATGTGTCCTAGACATGATTTTTACCCTAAATGAATCAGAACTCCAGAAGACATTGTGGGGAGGTGAATGTGTGTTGAGAAGTAGGAGAGGAGGGGGAAGGTGCCCCTGTATGTTTTTCCTGAGAAGTTATGAAGTAAGAGGGAAACTAGATGTTATGGGTTTGAAATGGGGTTTTTGAGGGGAAGGGGGGAAGGGAAGTGTTTAATTGTTTACTTGTTTGCTTATTAGTAAAATCAGTTTTTTTAGAAACATGAAGGAAAAGCCGTGATCGCAGTGTCAGCGTCTTTGGAGCTTCTCCCCCCGTCTCCACTCTCTGTGCCCCGGGGCAGGGGCCAGGGAGCAGCGGTGGCGGAGAGACAGGAACGGAATCAGTGCTCCTGCACGCCCGTGGTTGAGTGGCCGTTTGGCATGGTGGGTACCGAGCCCCCTCCTTGCTTACTGTTCATGCTGGCAGCGAACCCCTCTTCCTGGCGGCTGCATAGGGAGAGCTCTGGGCAGTGTTGGTGGTGAAGAGGCGGCATTGTGTGGGTGCACAGTGGTGCCCGGTCTTGCCCGGTGCCTTGCAGAGTGTGCGGAGCCGTGTGGTGCCTCTTCGCTGGTGGCAGTGGTTCCCAGCTTGTGGCAATGGGTGGACACGCACTGGTGGTGCCAGGACCCCACGTACCCATGGCAGGCAGCGCGGGCTCCCACCGCCCCCTGGCCTGGTGCGGTGGGTTGTGATTGGTGCTGCTGCTCCCTGGCTTTCTGGGGATGGTGGTGGTGCCTCCCCGCTGGTCGCCGTGCTCTGTGGGCTGCACTCACTGCCCTCTCTGGCCTGCGGGCGGCTGCTGTGGTCCTGCCGGCCCAGGGATCCCTCCTGGGAGTCCCTGCGAGCAGCGAGTGCTCTGCGGGGGGCGGCGGTGGCCCTGGAAGAGCCCCCGTGGCCGGCAGTGATGGCGGCCGCTGGCCTCTGGGCCCCGAGCACATGTGTTTTAGTGGGAACTGCCATTTTGCCTGGCGTGAAGATCCCGAAAGGCGCAGCCCAATGCCATCAGCCAATCAGAGGACAGCCTGGCCGGGAAGAGGACAACAGATTCTCGAGGGATTTCCAGGGCATAAAAGCCTGAACACAGAAGTCCTCATGGTTTTTTTTGGCTTTCTCCTGAGCTGAGAGGAGGCATGACTCCCCTCCTCCCAGATCCCGGACCACGCGGCTTGCTTCCCCTCACCTCCATGAGCACAGGCGGCAGCGCAGCGCCATCAGGGCTCCAGTGATAGCACCTGGAGACAACTCAGCCAAACCGCAAGTGACAGTTTCTCCTTGGGTGTCTCTGGGAGGGACCATCTTTATCTTGCAGGGGCTTCAAGGGCTGGGAGTGTACTATCAGCGAAGCAGCTTCCCCTTCCTTCCCCTGCTTCTCAGCCAACCTAGCCAGCTTTGAGGAGCAGTTTGTTTTTTTGTTTTATTGTGTGACGTTGTCGGGTGTTGTGTTGTGTATTTCATTTAGTGTCTCAGGATCCCATAAGGTTTTTGGTAGACCCCTAGACAATAAATCTGTTGCTTGTTGTTGAATCTGTTCAGTCTTTCGTCACTGTTACACACCTCCTAGTGATAAAACCACTACACTAGCCAAAAAAACTACTGTACAAATGCACAACTGTAATGTGAGATAGTCAGCTGGTTTGCCTGAGTCAGGTACCAATACACAAGTGTGAAGCGGATGTTCAGCTTCTCCCATTGAGGTGTAGGCAATTTCAAGTTTGACATCAAGTATGTGTTTCCATTGGGAAGGTTTTCCTGGACAGTGTTGTATACAACCATTTCCTACCCCAGCCTCCTCTCTTAAACCCTGGGAATACTCTCACATTTAATATGAAGCTAAGGAGGTCAATCAGAGCACTGGCATACTCTACATTTCCCTCCAACCTATTGAATACTAACTTTTCCTTGTAGCCTTGTAGATTTGTTTCTACAGAAGTTGAAATTCTCATTGAGAAGATTAAAAAACAACTAGCTGTGGATTGATTTATTTTAGCTTTTCTAGTTTAACTGCAGATGGTGCTCCCTCTCCAAGGAAGAATTACTGTAAAGAGCAATCCAGGGATCTTTCACCTAGGCCAGCAGCATCCCACAAATTGCCTTGGTTTGTGTATAACCCTGCCAGTTCACTTAACCAAAGAAATTCTCAAGCTTAGAAAGCTTCTGTGATACATATTTTGGGCATCCTGCTATTCAGTCCATTAACCAAGCCACCATGGCTGCAACTTGCAGGGGTATGCAAGTTTTTTACAAGGTATTGGGCTTCACACCTATACTTCCCTCAAAGTCTTTGCTTTTCAAAGCTGTGGTTTGCACTCAGGTTTGTTAATGGACCACTTCCAGAAGCATGCTTACGTATTTCAGTGCTGAGTTCCTTATGCTGTGATATCAATCCACTTCACAGTACTTTATAATAGTTTTAGATCAGTAAATAACCGTCAAATGCAGCGATCATCAAATGCAGCTCATACCAGACTTCTATTCCTCCAGATGGTCCAGAGCTCTGATGTTCACAGAAGAGAAGCACTATAGGTATTGGTTCTGCAAGATAACTCCTCATACCTCATCCTTAATGAAATCAACATTGTTAGGGACCAGTGACAGGGCAACTCTCTATAGTTCACATGTGATCAGCAATCTCCTCAAGGAGGGAGCGAGTTCGTTTCTTGTTTGCTCAAACAATGCTGTTGCATGGTCCTTTGTGTTTCAGCTTACAAAAATCTGTTAAACAAAACAATTGTTTGAACTACACTATCCTTTGCACACCCTGAGGATCATTCAGATTAACATTCCTAGGTCAACAAAGCTTTGAGAGACCTCAGCTATAAAAAAGAGGAATGGCAAGCGGTGACAAAAAGGTGGAATGACAGACACAGTACAGGTGTAGCTATTTGTGGATAACGACATCCAAATTGATAATTACAGCTTAGGGTTTTTTTAAAAAAGTAATTCTGGAGCAATTTCAGAATTTTCTGTTGATAATATCTATAGAAACAATTCCTATAAAACAACTTCTGTAAAATAACCCTTGCATAGCAAAACATGAATGTTCTATTATCTATTTCTCTCAGGAACTTTTGTCTACTTTATAGAACTGAAGGCATGTAGTCTTGTCACATATAAAATACAGCAGTTATCAAAATAATCAGATATTTTAGAATAAGAAATTAGGACACACTGAGGATTTATTGCACTTGGAGTATACTACGAAGGTTTACATAATGGTATTTCTTTAGCTAGGAGCTAGGTGCCACAAAATCACACATGGTCTAATTCGAATAGGGTTTCTGCTTCTGTATGGTTAGACTGCTAGTGAAAGAAATGCAAACTCATCTGAAGTTTGCTTTGATGTCACTACAATGATGCTATGCAAAACCCTGAAGGGAGGGAAAACAGTTAAAAAGATCAAAAAAAGAGAGGAGGATTTATTTCGAACCTATACCTTTTATGTTTGTCACATCCCTCTGGGGACTATTTGTGGATTCAAGAGATGATTAGCAGAAGTTAATTTATTATTTCTGCATGTTTGCGGGACATGCAAGGAAATCATTGCTTGGAAGTAGTTAAGCTCTGCTATGACAGGATGAAGGGTTTTATCATGGTTCACTCTGACCTTTATAATTCTTCTCTCATTTCTGTGTGGCTCAGGATGAAGGAAGATTTATGCAGCTGTTTCATCCAGAAATTATCTGTACAACTGAAGAAAATCAAGACCTGGATGGAACTTCCCTATTGTCTTAATACATGAACAGTTTACTTCAGGGAAATTTTGTATTACTAGGCAGCCAATAGAATATGATAAACTTAAGAGGCAACAAAAAAAGATAATCTTTGTGCTATATAGTTCAGTTTAAATCTTGCCATAGTGAATGACAAAATAATAAATGAAAGTAAAGTTGTGCAGATTTCCCCACATGTCTGTCATCTCTTTGTAAGTCTCATGTGTAGAATGAGAAGCAGCTTATTGTGGTCCCTAATGGGAAAGAGAACTTGAAACAGCAAAGATAGGATGAGGCTGTGAAAGCAGTTGCAGAGAAAACATCTGTCAAGAGGTCATCCTTGCGCTTTGACAATGTTGGTTAGTCATGAGTGGAAACTTACTGTATTACTGAGCCATTTAGCACATTTCTAAGTGTTTCGGAATAAAAAACCCAATAAAGTGTATTTCCAGGTGATCAAATATACTTTTACAATTCATTGCATAAGGTTTTATTTTCTCTAAACTTTACATTGTTACGTGTCAGTCTACAGAGACAGTAAAAGGTTTTATTAAAGAGTTATCATTTATATATCAAAACCCAGGAACTGTAATTCACAATGTAATCCACTGTAGTTCGGTGTTGAAGTATCTGGCTGCCTGAAGATCTGTACAAACATGGAAAAACTGTATCCAGTTCCCCCTATCTTGCTCATTTCATTCAGACTTTACCACAGGACTCTACATGAAAGGAATTGCAGATGAGCTGAGTTTGAGACCTCTGAGGAAAGGCAAACAGTTGTTTTGGGAAGGAAATGAGACCTGTGCCTGTCAAACATTAGTCTAAATTTCTAATTTACTATTCTATTTGCTTAAAAAAAACAAGGTATGCTGTACCCTCACCATTTTGCTTAAAGAGGGAGACAGCTTCACTTTGTGGGAGGATAGACTTCAGCCTGTTTTTGGGGACCCGTAGAGCCAAGTGATAGTACCTGTTGGTGAGCCACCCTCGCTTGCTTCAGATTACCTGTTTTGTTCCAGCTACACACCACCTTCTTGCTCAAGTGTATTTATACTAAAGACTTCTCAGGTTATGGTACGTAATGAGAGACGTGTTTTGGCTATCTACAGACTCCAGTTTAGCTGGAGAACCTGCTCTGTAGGGGTTAGGCATATGAGACCATTGCATTTCCCATGGGCATGCCAATAGGACTAAATGTTTTACAAGCTTTGCTCTTCCCCCATCCCCCCCCCCCCCCCCTTCCATGTTTTCAACATAAGCACATAATTTACTTCAGAAGGTAGGTAATTTTATGAGCATTTAATTTAATCTCAGTATGGATGTGCTTCACATTTCTTACCTGTTTTTGCTATCATTTGACCTTGACAGCAACACCTGCCTGTAAAATGAGAAAACAGTTGCTGTGCTGGTGCCTGTGGAATTACATCTTGGAGAACAAGATCAGAAGTGTTCCAAAATGAAAAGGCTTGAACAGAGAAAGGCTTTTCAGAGGAAATCAGTGCACAGGTCTGTGTATTTCTTCCTGTGGATTCAGTTACTAGGATATTCATTGGCCATGTTGCTGGATACAAACAAAGGCAGGATGTTCTCGTGGTCTTCTGTACCCTTATATCTGTGCACCTCTGTACTGGCTATACTGATAATGATGCACTTATTTTGATCTTTTTACATTTACACTGCAATTTTTAGATTGAATGCTGTGTTCCAGGCTGCGGTGTCTTCTGTAAACACAGTGAGCCTTCTCAGGAATTTCACACTGCTGACAGAAGAAGCTAGAAATGCTACCTGTGCCATTAGTCTCCACAACCAGTTTGGTTCTTCTAGCAGCTTCAGCAGAAACAAACTTATTTACCCTGTAAAATAATGAGCTCCATGTCATCCTGTAAAATTACCACATTTCAATCAATCTTTCACTCACCTTAGTTTCTTCTCTGCTGTGTTGGTGAGGCTGGGGAGAAGGAGCCAGCCAAATCCCATGTTCATTCTCCACCCATCCCTAAGCCAATGGATCAGTTCTTCTGTGACATTTACACTAAATACCATTTCTGAGACCTCCATCACCACAGTTCACAACAGGCAGTGTACCCTACTATGGAGGGTGTGAATAATACCATACATAACAGATAATAGATATGTATCATATATTGTATATACTATATAATGCATAATATGTGATATAAAATATGAAACATATCATATGTATAGCATATAATGTATCTTATGATCTTGTCCTCTGCAATCTTTCTTCCTTCAAGAGTAGGATATTTTGGAAACCTGAATTCTTTCAAGGTAGACAGGAAGCTTTGATGGGAGTGTTGCCCCTCTCAAGACCAGCTCCTCTGTCTTGCGATCCCTCTAGTTACTCAATACTTGTCCAAATATCATGTGGAAGAATGTAGTTTAATTCCAACTTCACAACACTCTCTCTTGTAAATGATGGGATCACTCATGTTGTCAAGTTTGATCTTGTTGCCAAAAATGTATTGGAGGTACCATTGCTTCAGTTATCATGCATCATGTGTTCACCTGTTGAGCTGGGAACCAGTATTGTCTGAGGAACCGGCTTTGGAAAACAAACTGTTCTAAAGAACTCTGTTTAAAAGAGGCTATTATTGTATTTAGAAAATACAATTTGCTCGGCAAATGGGTCAAATAAAAAGTGGTACAAACACTTTACAAACGAATTTTTCAGCTTAATAAGAAAAAAGAAAATCTAAATACTGAAATCCAATTTTAATATTTTAGAGAAGAGTAGCAGGTGACCAGCCATTCCAGTGCTGTGTTCTGTCCATGCTTTCGTCATTAAATGGTGTGTTAAGACCTCATTCCGCCTGCAGGTGGAACCTTGGCATTAAAACTAGCTCAGTGACAAGGGAGCACTGCTTTTGATACGTCCTATCTTTTAGCAGTTGGCTATTAGCATCCTGCCCATTTATTACACACATACATATATTGCAAAATAAAGGAAGCAGGTATGCCTGCTTGTCATCTGGTTTGCTGACAGACAAGATCTGACCTTGAGCCTAATTTGTACATTTGTCAGTGAGCTAAACCAGCCTGATCTTGTTCTGCGGTTGGTTCTGCCTGTGAAATATTAATTCTTTTTACCACCTTTGTGAGGACAGGTTATCTGCAGGGTGTTTTACAGGCTTTACAGGCCAGACACGTTCAAGACTTACTCTGCTGAGACGCCGAATGGAGGCACTCTCATGACTCACACCTCAGAGCCTTGTGGGCTAGTGGGCACACACAATCCGGGAGTCTGGCCTCAGTAGTGCCGATGGGTTTCCTTCTATATGACAGTGCAGTGTGGCATAAAAATACTGCTCTGGAGCCTACATTGGTGTAATGTGCCAGTGTAAAGCTGCACTTGAGTTAATTAATTCTGTTGTAAATCAGCTGCTCCTAGCACACCGACTGTATCCTGCTAACACATATACACAGCCCCGGGATCCAAGCTCAAATCTTTCTTTAAGGCAGCGCTGTGCCTTACGGACACAGCAGCTCGTGATGGCCCCTTGTCAGACAAACTGTACAAAGACATTGGCCTTTGGGTAGGCAGGTGAGCAGAGTGACAGATATGTGAACTATGGGTTGGACTGAAGCAGCACTGAAATTTTGTGATAGGCCTCTTAACCCATTTGTATGTAGACCCAAGTCACACAGGATCTTGTCTGTACAGTGCTGTCACTTTTCAACAACTGGATTTTTCAAATACTAGTCTTAATATATCTTTTGTTTCATTAGCTTTAGTGTCAAAAAGAAAGTTTTGCATGTATGCTACATAAGAAAGAGAAAATTTGTTCTAGAAGGTGTTGAAAGAAGACATTTTGAAAAAAATCTCTTTCTGAATTTCGTGGATGAAGTATCTTCCTCCCAGAGTCTTATGACTAATAATTTTGATAGCTGAAAAATTCCTTAATATTCTTAATATCTATGGATGAGTGACAGATTTGCAAGAGTAAAAAGTGGTGCTCTTCCATGGGACTACTGCATTGCCCCATGAGTCTTCATGTTTGTTAGTCCATAAATCAGCTGGATCTCCCCTGCTGCTAAAATAGTTCAGGCATTTTAATTATTGATTTTTTAGCATAAAATGGATAGGTCATGCATGAATCAGAACAAAAGAGTGCTGACACTGTTTCTTGCAGATTCTCCTCCCTCTCTCAACATACAGTATCATTACACTTTTTGGGCTACCCTTTTCCAGCTCCGTATATACCACTTTTTTGTTTGCCTGGTCACTAGGACACTTGACGCCCCTTAGATGGAGACTTGCAGCCTCCACATATTTACAACTGAAAGACATAAGCTGCAGGAGGTGATGGAGATCTCGTTAAACAAGTCTGCCCACGACACCTCTCAACAACAGAGCTCCTGTACAAAGAAGGTGGGTGGAATGGGCTGGCAGGATCCTCATGAAATTTGAAATGGACAGTCTTGCATCTTGGAAAGAAGAACCCCTTGCAATGACACATGCTGGGGACTGACTGTCTGGGGAGCAGCTGTGCTGAAAAAGGCCTGGTGGTCTTTCTAGGAACCAAACTAAACATGAACCTGGCAACAAAAATAACCAACAGCATCCTGGGCTGTATTAACAGGAGCCTAAATCAGTAAATTGAGGGGCTGACTGCTTCTGCATCAGCATTTAAAACACTGTATCCAGTTTTGGGTCACCTAGCATAAAAAGATGTTAGTAAACATTTGAAGTTTAACAGAGGGCCATGGAGAAGGTCAGGAGACAACACCATTTCCCTGGGAAGACAACTGAGGGAACTGGGCTTGTTCTACCTGGAAAAAATTTTTTGCCGGGACTTAATAACAGCTTTACAATACTTACAAGCAAGTTATTGAGAAGATGAAGCCAGGTTTTTCAGAGTCCATGTTGTGGAAGGATGAAAAAGTGATAGGCATGAACTGAAACAAACTTCCAACCAATATAAAGAGAGACTTTTTCACTATGAGGTCGGTAAATTTAATATCACACCTCCCAGAGAAGCTGGGTAGTAGGTATTCACAGGGGTTTTCAACACCTGACTGGCTAAAGCCCAGAGCAACCATAACTTCCTTCACAGTTGTCCCTGTGTTAAGCAGCAGATTGTACTCAATGGCATCCAGAGGTCATTTCCAACCTGAATAATCCTATTATTCCATGATCCTCCTGGCTAGCAGGAATATTCAAGCTCAGGATTTAAGGCACAAGACTGGCAAATCATAGTATTTCCTGGCCCATATTATTCCTCAGGAATCTTGCATTAAATAAAGATGATCAATGTCCCTTGCCTTTTCTTCAGCCTTCTCTTCTCTTCAACCACAACAGTCTGTCCTAGTGGGGGTTTATGTGCACTGACAGTGACTCAGTGGGTCTGAGGAGCTCCTTTGTTTTGCCCTTGCACTCAGCAATTGAAGTGTCCCTGCAGTTTGTCTCTCCTCATGTTGCTGTTTGGGGAATTTTGCTGTGAATTTTTTTTCCTAAGGAATTTTTCAGGATGTCATTTTACTGCTTTTCAGACAGCAGAAGTAGAATAACATCCTACAATAACTGCAAGAAAAAGAGAACTAAGATAGCAACTGCTGATGTTGTAGGTGAATTTTTCCCTGGTTTCAGGTCAGGTTATCTTAGTTTCTTATTCCTCTTTTCACATCTACAGTAGCTTCATTGCAACACTGTGAAACTCTGTGTATCAGCACAACGAGGCTCTATAGCACCAAGCATCAGCAAAATTTTTTGCTCTTCATGGGTGACTGAGGAGGAAATCTACCCTATCCTAATGTGTAGGGCTCTGTAGGCCAGAGTCTCTGGTAAAATTTTAGCACTTTTACAGCTAAAGCTGGGTGGTTTATGGTTGTGGCATTAAGGAGCAGAAGAAGAGTGCCTTACAGCTGCTTTTTAGGTATATAGTGGATAACCTGAATTTTATGAAGCATGGTGAAAAAACAACACATGTATGGAAGGCATTCAAGGTTATGAAGTGGTTTCTTACAATGGAAAAAAAATAAAGATGAAAGAAAATCCTTGTTTATATAATTTCCTAGTTTCTGACACTATGACCCAAGGATTCCTGCAATGTCACTTTTTAGGGTGTAACATATAAGCATTCAGTTAATCTTTTGTCTTTTGATGGTAGTAGAAGCTGCACTTCAACTTATGCTTTGTGCTTATTTCTTCTGCTTTTATTTGGAAGTTAAAAAAGGCCAAAGGAGTGAGTTATGATTAACCTGGCAAAATCCAGTTAAAGGGATTTATTTTTCTTCAGGGATATCGGAGACTGGCTATATTTAACTTCAGAAAGTTTTCATTTACTTACAAAAGACACTAAAACTGCTCTTGCCTACAGTGTCTAAGAAAGCACAGAAAACACTTAGTGAAGGAGTAAGGAAGAGAGGGAGAGAGATAAAGAATTCTGTCACTTGCATTTAGTCTTTATAATTATTCCTTTTGTTTTTACTTATTGGATAAAACCAGGAGGTGGTCACTTATATCCAAAATTAAAAAAAAAAATCTACAAATACCCGTTTGATTGGCCTGTTGAACATAGCTCCATCTGTCTCCTCTAATCTACTTTAATTCTTTTACATGTTTTTTTCCCTTCCCATGGCAGTTGTAAATGCAACCCTTCTGCTAAGACCAGCAAGATATAGGTAACATTTTGAAGGAGTTACTATGAGCACAAGACTTACTTGGAAACCTGTGAAAAGTCAAGAAAGGTTTCTGGTAGTCAGGTAGCTCGTTTTGCCTGCTTGCAGGCATGAAACACATGGCTTATATTGCTATCAAAGGAAGACAAGAGAAGTCCATAATGGAAGATGAATAAGGTAACATGCAATACTTTGTTCCCCAATACCTGTGACTGTCTTAGAGTCTCTCTCCTGGAGAGAGGTGGTCACCTGCTCATTTCTTTCCATTTTGAGCTACTAAATGCTAGTCTAGTGCGCCTCCTCTTCTGTTGTGAATTATTTTTTTTTGCATTATTTTTGCTTTCTAAGGAGGATGGATATGTCTAAAGAAAACCACAGGAAAAATATTGAGGTTTTTTTTGAAAACATTAACGTACTTTTGGAGAACAGTCCACTAAACTAAGTTTGTTTAGCCTGAAGGAGTTAGGAAGAAGAGTTGGTAATGGTCTTCAAATAGAAAAGAAGGTTGGAAGAAGTCATTCTCTATTTTGCTGATAAACAATGTAATTATTGCTGAAAGAAACTGAGAGAAACTTTTTGAGAGAATACAGTACATGGATTTCACAAAATCTCCATCCTGCCATGAGCAGGAGCTTAAAGTAGAAAACCCTAGAGTTACCTTACAGCTTAAATCTTCTGTAATACACCTCTCTTTGGCAGGTCATAGGCACTGCTACCCATGCACCAGAAAGTAGTGTAATCCTACAAAACAGCAAAGGAAAGTTTTAAGGACGGATATGGAAGGGTGTGTGCTAGAACTTTGCACCTGCTATTTCATTTGTTTTGATCTGACAGAATATGAACAAATGTAAAAGTGTCAGGTCCAAAAATCTAACAAAGCATTCATGAAGGTTTTTCAGTAATGGGACCATAAAGTAAAGGTACAGAAAGACTTTGACCTTTTGAAGAGGGAGGATTACATTTGATAACAAGTGAGAGCCTCTGGAGGAATTGGGGGGGAAGTCTAACACGGGGGAAACGGAATTTAAAAAGGTCTAACAAGTAATCCCCAAGTTAAAAGTACATAAGTGTTGAAATGAGGATAAACTTTTTTTTGTTGCAGTTGAATACAGGATCAAATTTGCCAAAGAGTGACAAAGGCTTTTAAATCTTCATTAAAATGGCTGACAGGACCTCCCTAGTCCAAGCCCTTGTTCAGAGCAGAGCTACCTCCCAACATGATCAGGTTACTCAGGGTCATCCTCAATTGGTTTCTGACCTACTCCAAAGGTAGAGATTCCCCATCTCCACTGTCCTTTCTGCCAGCACTGAACAACTTTTGGGGTGACATATTTTTCCCTTATTTTCTCTCAGAGTTTTCCTGATGTCATTTAAGATTCTTGCAAGTTGTCCTTTTGCTGTGCACCACTAAGAAGAGAGGCCTTGTCGATGGCTGAGAAACTTTTTTACTATGAGGTCAGTAAATTTGAAATCATATCACCCAGAGAAGTTGTGTAGTTTGGATCTGCAGGGGTTTTAAAAACCTGACCAGATTAAGCCCCGAGCAACTGTATCTCATTTTGTGGTTGTCCCTGTTTCAGCAGCAAACTAGACCTGATGGCACCCAGAGGTGACTTCTAATCTGAATTGTCAAATGATCCCATTATCCTTCTGGCTAGCAGGACCATTCAAGCTCATAATGTTTTGTTGCTAATTTGGGTGTTTTTAAAGGAATTTTTCAGGATGCAGTTTTACTGCTTTTGAAACAGCAGAAGCAGAATAACATCCTACAACAGCAACAAGAAAAAGAGAATTGAGATAGCATCTGCTTATCTGTAAGATTTCAACACACAAGATGCTCATCCATGACAGCCCAAGAAAGTTCCTGCAATGAACCAAAGGGTGAAAATGTGTCACAGAACAAGGACAGAAAGTAAAAGCAAAGAACAAAAATACTCCACAAGGTTTTTTTTCTGTGGGAAAACACCAGTTCCAGTTTCTTTCTGACTGAGGCATTATTCAAGTTCAGTGTGTAAGCATAGTTAAGGGATGACTAGGATTCAGCCTCAGTTAACTCCTCCTGCACAGCTGTTGGAGCCCAGCCAGGGGCTCTGTTGAGGGCTGGTTTCCACAGCTGCTGCTCCCCAGGTTGCAGGTTCATTGAGTGCTGAGGTTGGGTGTGTAATCCAGGGACATGCACACACATGTCCATGGAAAGGACATGGACATGGCCAACTGCACAGGCTGCCACAGACGGAGCACTGCCTTCAACAACCCCAACAATCCGACCAGGACTGAAATAAAATGTATGTGTAGACAGTCAAGTCTCCTTCTTCCTCTCCAGATTATCAAGATCAGGGGTCCTCAAACTTTT
>VXBA01001387.1:0-15703 GCA_013399895.1 Serilophus lunatus
CTACAAAAGTAAAAGCAGATGCTGAAATACACCTCATCCAACTCCCACATTCAGGATGATTTTAACCAACCCTTCTGTTCTGGTTGGGTTGTTGGGGATTTTTTCACACATTTGGTTGAGCTTTTTTTCTCTCAGAGTTTCATGCTTTGCTGTAATGGGGATGTTGGTCGGTAAGACTGTGCTTCAAATGCCCTTAATTCTACTTGGTTTATTTGACCTTTCAACTTATGCCTTCTGTTAAGTTATTCTTTCTAACTTGGCATCCCATTAACTGCCCTTCCATGACTGGCTTGAAGATGGTTCATTTCTACTTAAAATAGTTTGTACAAGGCTGTCTTAAAAGGACTGACCTTGGAAAACTAATTCTTTCCATGGATCTCATGTTGTCCTTGCAAATGATTCTATTCATGATTATTCAAGGGGTTATACTTGCCAGCTGTCTATATAGTCTAACAAATCAACATGCCTGTGAAATCTCTGCTATAGCTCATTTTCTTGAGAGAGCACCTGGAAAGCAGAATTCTGATGTTTGGTGTCATCTCAAATCTTCCTCATTTTCTTTCTCATTTCATGGAATTTTTCTTCACTTTTCTTCACTTTTCTTCACTTTTCTTCCACCTTTGAAGTGGATCTCTGGCTTGCCAACGCTCTCTTAGTGATCTGTTATGGTTCACATTCAAAAGCAGGGAGAATTGCTCTCTGAAAGTACCATTCCCAGTGACTGTAGAGGGGCAGAATCTAGGTAGGTAGCTTACACTACATCTTTACTGTGTAGATAAAGGAAAGAAGAGGTAAAGTTCCCACTTCAAGTTTATGGCTATAAGTCCTTTTCAATGTATGAAAACTTTGTATTGGAACATGGGAATAAGCATTCAGAGTTAGATGAAACTGGTATGGTTGAAGGTTGGGTTTAGTATGGTTGGTTTAGTTTTGTTTTGGTAAGAGGAAGCTTATTTTAAACATGCGTATCTTTGGTAACAAGGTAAACTGACATTGATGCAATTTTTCAACACAGTGAGAAAATACAGTAGAATTTTCATCTCTCACTGTTGTTCATAATGTTATATTTCTAGATTTTTATATTAAGATGGTAATGAGTGATAGTCTGTTTTGCATAGTGGTTACTCAGAATCCACATTAAAGCTTCCTTCCAAATCCAGCTATTTCTGGACACTTTTTCAAATAGATTTACGGACCTTTTTGCAATGTGAGTGAGATAAGTGATACAAGTGGAAGTACCCTGGTACAGCTTAACAGTTATTGCCCTGCTGTGAAACAGTAGTGCTTCATCTCTGCTACAAAGATAAATTATAATGTAAACCTGTAAGCATGTGAATAAAAAGTCCTTAAGATAAAATTGTGATACATAATTATCACATAATCCTATGCTTAGTTAATAAAATCTGCAGAACAACCTGTGATGGAATCCCACAACTACTTTGGAACTGGTAGCATAGCCTCTGATGGTCTTCCTTTTTTCAAAATGCTGGAGTGCTTCAAAAGTGTATTTATGGTTTCATAAAGCTGATGACTAGTTTAAAGTACAAACTTACTCTAAACTCATACATCTTTGAAAAGCAGAATTAAAATTCTTAGTATAATTTAGTGTTCTCATGGTAATTTTTTTAAATAGAAAATGGTTTTAAAGAGAGGAACAGTAGATAAGGAACCATAAGTTCTTTAAATCAGCTGCTGTGGAAATACTGTATAAATAAAATCAACCTATTGGATTCCTATGTTAGACAACTTCTAAACAGCACATAAAAATGAGGGAGGGAATGTTTTATTCATGTGATGTATGCAGCACTCAGCTTTGAAAAACAGCAAGGGAACAAAAAAAGATAAAACCTTCCTTTGTTTCTGAAATGAACCTGTGGATGTAGACAATCATTGCTGTACTGCAGGAACTTAGAAGTTCCTCAGATTGCTTAAGTGCCCTGAAAAAAATTATAAGAAAAATCTTCTTTCAAATTTTTAACATATGAGCTCTGTTTGAAGGATACTCCTGGATGAGCATCACGAGGGGTGTTACTACAGGCAAGAGAAGGAAGAAATAATTTTGCTAAATTTGTTTCTGGATTCAGTGGTTTAAAGTAGCTGACTGTTCCATGGCTTCTGGCGAAACACATTTTTGACTGCAACTTCTTTTTGATGCTGTTTTCAAATGAGCAACAGCATCAAACTGTGCACAAAAAGTTGGCAGAATTTTTGCATATCTCTCCCTCTCACGCTATGACAAGAGACTTTTTAAAGTAGTTTCAGGGAAGTCTGTTCATGTTTTATAGAACTCAAGTTTTTGTATTCCTACTATGCATATAAATGCTGCCCGTGGTCCAATGTATAATCAGCAGACAGATTTCTCCTTTTACCCAACTTATATGGTGAATTCAACTTCCAGTCACTTGGACTTCAGTAAGAGGAACAGTCAAATTCATGCTATGTAGCTAACACAGATAATATCTATAAAAACAGCCCCCTGTACCTGCCAATCAGACTCTCAACAAGTTGTCTGTCCTCCTGACTGCAGACCTCCTGGCATCATGATCTTCATACTCTTCACATTTGAATTGCAAATCTCAATTTTATTTTTTTTTTTGCGTTATATGGATAATATATTTTATACAGTTTTTTTCAGTCTTCTAATCCATGTACTGAGATGCACTTGCAATTTAAACTAACAAGAAATTGTTTGATTTGTTAACCAGACCAGTGTGCCTGTTTGACACTTGCTGTTGAAAATTGTAGATGCAGCATTTTTGTTTATATGTGAATGCATAAAGTAACATAATAGTTGTTTCAAAATAACATGTGAGGATATTGGACCTTACTACTACAAGCAGGACCAGCTTCAAAGTTGGATCAGGTTGCCTATGAGAGATTTGAAAATCTCCAAGGGATACAAATTACAGAAAACTTGGAGTAGACCTTTCTAAATTCTAGGTTACCGTTCTACTATTTTTCTGATATCAGATATTTATGATACCTGAGCCTTTCAAGCAACAATTTGTGCCCATCATCCCCTTTTACCTCATCTGGCATTATCAAGAAAGACATTGGCTCTGACATCTTTGATAATAGCTTTAAAATAGTTTCAGGCACCTCTATGATTTACCATAAGCTAGAATCCTGAAGAGTTATGTATCATTTTACACACACCCATATAGAATTCAAAAATAAAAAAGAGAAATGATAAATGGGGAAATGTGCACAGTTACTTTTGAAGAGAACTAGTTTGGGAAGGATATCTTCAGCCCCATATAAAGATTCCTTTGTCTCATGGAATTAAAACTAATGACAGTTATATATAACTATAACTAAAAGTAGAGACTTCTTATTTCTCAAATTTTAGCTTTCATTGTAGGTTGATACTGTATTTATTTTATTGATAGCAATCATATATTGTGTGGGTTATCATATGATAAGGAGCATCCTTAGACTATACCATAGGCTGATGGTATGTTTCTGAGCAAAGGAGATTTAGGTGTAAAATTGAGGCCAAAGTTAGAAGAAAGTGACTGTTCTGAATGCTATTAAAAGAAGTTTGGAGCAATGAAGGCAATTTAACATTTCAGATTGCTGGCTACTGAGGATATTATTTTTAGTGTGTTCTGGTGAATTGGTGCGCTGATGGCACACCAATGGCAGCTGATATTAGTTGTAATGAAAAATACTAGTCATATAAAGTTGTTGCTCATTGTGGACTACAAAAACACAAAGTGTTATTACATTAAGTCATTTAAACATATATCCAACCCTAAGATCTTCATTTGAATTTTTCTTAAAGATGTATCTCTTGTAAGTTTTGTTTTAATGGAATGACTAGCAATAATTGAGACTTGTTGATCTCTCAAACTTTATTTTTTTTTAAATCATAATTTGGATTTGGAGGCTTTTTGTGTATTACCTTTAGCACAGATTTCAGCAAAGTGCTAGTTTGTTGAAAATTTCCATTAACAGCATAGATCCAAGCTTCCTTGGGTTTGAAGCCCCTCAATGGAATTAGATAATTTTAAATTAGGATTTCAATTTGTACTTTGCTGCAAATCTTAGAACTGAAATACAAGATGCCATGGTTTTCTAAAAGCCCTATGATCCTTTAACTTCTGCTACAATAATAAAAGTAATGATCAGCTATGATAACGGCTTCCTTTCATGGCATAGACTTGTCTTAAAACCAGAAGATGAAATCTGTGCATAGCCTACAAAACTGGGTCTCATAAGATCCAAGAACTCTGTCATTCAGGCAAACAGTGCTTAAACAAGAGAAAACTTGAAAGGGATGCACCACTTGCCTGAAGTTTACATTTCCAGATGTAAGAAATCACAGATGAATATCAAAGAAAAATTGCATATTGAAAATGTTTACATTTTCTTCATTTTTTGCTGACTGTTTTTCAAGAGCCAAGTGTTTTGAGGAATTAAATGCATTAATGTGGTATGGAAAGAAAAAGCAATCTCAAAGCAGTAAGTTAGCTGGCTGCATATCTTTAAGATCTGCCTAGACATGTAAAAACTGAAATAAAGGCAACACTACTAGCTTGTTGCTCCCTCCTGCAACTAGCATTTAAGTTAAAAACCCTGTCAGCTGCAGACCCACAGAGGAACCTTGTAGAGTGCACCAAGAGTAAATCTGATGCTTCTGGAAAGAACTTGACACTCCTACTGCCTATACTAAACATTGAATGAACACAGATGGAAAAAAACTAGGACAGAAATGCAGTGGATTATCTTCTGCAGCTGTTTATCCTTGCATTCAGGGTAGATAAATGCCTGTGAGAGGATGAACTTGGGGCTGGAGAATAGCTTTAGAGGTGTGTGACCTCACTGAGCCCATCTGAGACAAACCTAAGGTGGTTTGGTTTTTGAGAAAGTGAAGAACTTGTTTGGTTAGTTATGAAAATAATTGTTAAATGGAAAATTTGGGATGGGATGGTGGAAATCAAGCTAGTCCTAACTGGTTCAGTTTGTTGTTGTCTATGAGACAGCATTGTTCTTTTTTTTTTCTGGAATACGTAACCCTGAAAGATCCTCTAGTCTCCTGCGTATATACTGATAATATAAAGCTGGAATACTGCTGCTTTTAGCAGCACTGGCTGAAGCAGCATCTTGTTCTCTCAGAACCCAGCTGCTGTTTTAGTGTGTCACCTGCATAGTTTCCACTTACTCTAGCAGACTTTTTGTGCTAGAAAAATTTACTTTGATGCAGAAAGGTTCAAGAATTTTAAATCATAGGTATTACTCCTGAACAAATGAATTTGTCTAGGTAGCAGGTCTGACATAACCCAAATGCACATATGTTCTTTCACGGTTTCTTGTTTAGTTTAATAGTTTAATCTCCTAAATTGTCCAGAAGACAGTTTTCTAATGTAAATCAGTAGTCATTAGTACCACATCTGCCCCCACAAAATAAGACATATTCTACAATTGTTAGGGAAGTTGTTTTCCTGAAGGAATTTTAACAAGAGGGAAATTGTTAAATTGAGTCAAGTCATGGACTTCATGAATTAGCTGAGAAAAATAAAACAGTCTGATCCTGTGTAAATCCCATGATGGAGTGGATGGGGAAACACTGTCAAATTTATTAGTCTGTGACAAAGATCAATGAATTGCAAGAGAGGGATCAAAGGGTGAGCTTAAGAGTATGACTACTGTAGCAAAAGTAAGCTTAGCTTTACTTGATAGATCTTGCTTTGGAAGTTATTTTAATAAACAGGAGCAAATGTCATGAAAACACTGCTATAGCTTTATTCTGTTCTTTGATTTTTGAATAGAAGTGCTAAAAGGGCACAATCACACTGGAATCCTCTTTGCTGGTACTGCTAACACAGTGAGTCCTGTATTGTAAAGATGAAGCAGCAACCAACAAGTAGCTTTAAGGAACAGGAAGGTGAAAATGGACAGCTAAATTTGACAAGAATATCTTGCAAATTCCCTTTCAATTATTGCAAATCTGCCCTAATTAACCAGGAAAGGGAAAGGCATCTCACATTTGATCACTTTAAAAATTTGGCACTTTTCAGTTCCTGTTCAAACATAGCACGAGAAGCCCAGACTTATTTGCATGTAATCAATTTGTCTGACCTTTGCAGTCTCTTCTTCAAAAGCAGCGAATGGCAGACTTTCAAAACATTTCTATAGATTATGTAGATTAGTAGCCCACTCCATATGGCTTTTATGATGTTGAGAAATGCTGCTGGAAAATGTAATGCTTCAAGATCTGTAATCTGTATAACAAGATGGGGTTTACTACTTGTCGTGTCTGATACAGAACACAAAGATGAGGGGAAGGAGAGACAGTAAAAGCTGTGTTTCCTTCAGCAGCAACTGCTGCCAGCTATAATTCCTTTTCTATGAATTTCTAGATGTCCTCCTATGTCTGGCAACATCTCAAACTTGCTGATGGGGTACGAGCTTTTGACATTTGCTGCCTTTGTAGGCAGCAGGTCCATCTGGGCTGTGACCCTGCAAACACAGGGCATGAGACAGGCTGAATGTGATCAGGTTGCAAATGTAGCTGAATGACAAAGGAAGGATTTGCTAGAGCTGATACTGAAACCATCAGTGAGTATTCTCCAAAAGGTGGCAGTGACAGCTAGAAACAAATACACAAGCTTTGAAGATCTAGGTCAGTCTGGCTGTATTCACTGAAGTTGTCAGATGTCATCGTGTTACCGGTTTTTTTGTTAGTTTTCTCTTAAAGTTACAGAATGCTCTTAAAAATGCAATATAACTACAGTTCAGATAGGTGGCTCTAGAGTTAAAGACCCAAGAATGCAGAATCTTTGCCTAGCTGAGTTTTATTGAAAATTACCAGGTTTTTGTTTATTGAGAATTCAGTCCAGCATGTATCTGGATGGGTATATTCCCAGTTAACTGAGTATGTGTCTCTAGTGGATCTCTGAGATCAGCTATAGACTGGAAACAGTCAGCAGACTGTAATCTATGTTAATTTCAGGCTGAAATATTCTCAAAAGGGAATTATATACTAGTTTCCTTGGGGATGGGGCCAAGACGTCCCCTGATTCTTGTAGATATTTGTTCAGTGTAGCGCAGGTTTTCTGCATCTCCAAGGAAGATGATAGTGAGTTGCGGGAACTTTTTTTTTTTTTTTTCCTGAAAAGGGGAAAGTCCATTTCCATGTGATAGGATTCTTAGAAGTTAAATCAGTAGGATCACCTTTACAGCCTCAGCCTGGGACCTGATGAATACTTCTTGACAAGGCAGAGGACATCTGTAAAGTCAATTTCATTTGACACCTATGAAATTTTGTTCACCAATCTTGAACATGATAGTTTAAAGCCGTCCAAAAATGCAGAATGAAGTGTTTAATTTTCAGTCTGAGAAGAAAATCTTTAAAAAGGAATAATTTAAAATTATAGTTCTCGGTAATTTATTGGATGATAACATACTTTTTCTAGTAGTTTGGATATTTTCTTTTAATAAATTTTTTGATTGGTGTTTGAGGTCCTTCATGTCCTGCATGTCAGAGAGACTTCCTTTGTCATGATGCAGAACATTCATGTTTCTAGTTAGACCAGACTTTCTCCACAAATTTAATAAAGAAATTAATGTATGAAATGGAAATTTAGATATTAGAACCACACAAAGGAAACTATGTAGCATAAGTAGCATGATTAAGAAGTTCTTGGTAACATGCATCTGAAGGCTTTTTCCCACAATATTTTCCTAAGGCAAATTTTAGAGCTTCTGACTTGTCTACAGTACTTGACTATTAAGGATTTTTAATGCATGTTTTTCCTAGTTTTATACGTTATACATCATACCTCTGTAAGTGCGAAATATCATAAGTTTAGGGCTTTGGAGAAGCTCTATAATTAATCAAGGCAGATTCAGAATTAATCAACCTTTTTTCATTTGGAGAATCTTGCTTATGACATAGTCTATAGGTATACAGTTCAATACAGTGAAATGATAAAAGATAGATTATAGGAAGAAAAAAATGTTTTAGCACTTCTGTAAGAATAGTATGCTCCTACTTTCCCTAACCTGAAACTTATGTGAGATGGTTGACCAATCAATTAAATTGTGATTCTTGAGGCCATAACAATGCACTAGTCATACTTTATTGTTTACTAGAAATATTGACCTCTGTTTTTTAGAGACTTTCTAACCACAACTCTTGTGGCCTAAGTTAAGAGTTTAAATTTTTAAGTCCTTGGCTCATCTTCAAATTAATGTTCACCTTGAAGTTTTTCATCATTTTGACATTTTCTGCTTCATATACCTTCAAAAATTTTATCTAATATTTCAGTCTAGCAAACTTTACATCCTAGATTCAAAACACACATTCTAGACTTTATGGAAAAAATATTCTGTTAAAATTGGACTTTTTTAATTTAAATAACATTTGCTACTGGAGATTGCATTGAAAATGAGGACTGTACTTCACACTTGTTGTATTGGTTTCTCTGTGGCCAAGTTTTGGTAGCAGCTGGGGGGGCTGAGGGAGAGGCTTCTTTGAGAAGCTGCTGGAAGTTTCCCCCATGCCCAGGCTGGGCCCGCTGCTGGCCAAGGCCAGGCCAATCAGTAGTTGACAGAACGCCTCTGTGATAACAGATTTAAGAAGGAAGAAAAAAAAGTAGTAGGAGATGAAGATGGCTGCCGGAGAGGAGCAGGGTGAGAGCCTGTGAACAACAACGCAGACACCAAGGTCAGTGCAGAAGGAGGGGGAGGAGATGCTCCTGGCGCCGGAGCTGAGATCCAGCTGCAGCCCATGGGGAAGACCATGGGGAAGCAGCTGTGCCCCTGCAGCCCATGGAGGACCACAGGAGTGCAGAGATCCACCTGTAGCCCGGGAAGGAGCCACGCCGGAGCAGGTGGATGCTGGGGAAGGCTGTAGCCCGTGAGAGACCCAAAGTGGAGCTGGGTCCTGGCAGGGGACTGTAGCCTGTGGGGAGAGGAGCCCACTTGGAGTAGGATTCTCCTGTTAGGATGCGTGGCTCGTGGGGCCCACGCTGGAGCAGCCTGTGCCTGAGGGACTGCATCCTGTGGAATGTGAGCCATGTGGCAGCTGTGGGTGAAGGGCTGCTGCCCATGGGATGGACTCTCGCCGGAGCAGTTTGTGAGAGGAACTGTATCCTGTGAGGGATGGACCCCATGGAATGCGGCTGGAAGGACTCTTCTCCCCAAGCAGCGGCTGAGAACAGCAGCTGACCACAGCAACACCTCCCCCCCACCTCGCCTTTTCCCTTGACCGCTGCGGGAGAATAGGTTGGATGTAAGGAGGGGGATGGGGGGTAAAAGGTGTCTTTTGTTGTCTCTCACTCTTAGCTCTGATCTTGTCAGTAATAAACTTGACTATTATTCCCACATGGAGTCTTGTTTTGCCTGTGACGGTGATTAAGAAAGAATTTGTTGTAGTCCTTATCATGAATAACGAAACCTCTCGTTATATTCTCTCTCCTCTATAGCTGGCCAAGGCAGAGTGAGAGAGTGGCTGTAGTGGGCTCCTGGCACTCAGTCTGGGTTAAACCACTACACTTGTAAATATAGTAACATTAACTTATGTGTTTTGATCTACATGGTAGTGACTTATGACACTGTACTTCATTGTACAGTGGATCTAAATAAGATTTTAAATTTGGAAAACCCAGATCTAGATGAGTAATTGTTTGAAGCCATGTTTTCCACCCAACATATTTTCCTCAGGTTGGCCTTGTTGATCTTTCTCATTTTTTGTATTAATTGCTGCAGTAGCAGAAAGCATTTATAACAACAAAAATAGCAGAATTGTCTGAACTGAACTTTCCCCCATTTTACACAGTCAAATCAGATTATGTAATGGCTTCTTTAGCTTCCTTCTCAGTTGTTTCCTATCACACTTGATTTTGCAGTGGATCAGAGAAGACCACTGTAGTTTATTGAAGTTGTCCCACAAATTTGATTCGAGGCCATATGCTGTCACATGTCAGAGCAAATTTTAGTAACACTTGCTTCACGTTTGCATGTGCTGAATATTGTGAAATTCCACTGAAGCTTTTTTGTCTTTATGAATAGATGTTTGCAAATGTGGTCTTGGGTTTAAGACCTCTAAAAGTCAGGTTTTGTCTGTTAATTCCCTAGACAGTGTGTACAGCCTCTTTCAGCCTCTAGGCTGCAAGAAGTCACACAAAAGACCATTTAATGTTTCATAATACCTTCTGTTTCTTATTTACTTCATATACTCTATGAAAATACTTGTCATAAGAACTAACACCACTGCAGGAGTTTTATATGTGTACAGAAAATAGTACTTAGCTGAAAAGTAGTTGACTTACCGTAATTTTTACAAAACTAAGTGCTAAAGAGGATATCAGAAAAAAAGTTCATTGCATCCATGATACTTTTGGTTACTCATGTATTATGCTTTGATGCTATTCAAAAGAAATATTTTGATCCTAAGGAAATATATGACATGAATAATAGACTAAGGTAGTCTTCTTCAAGTCTATGAATATTAAATGTCATGTTTCTTCCTATACTTTTGTAATATTCAGGGTACAAATATTATAAATACTCTTGTCATCCAATCCGTAATCAATGCAGACTACATGTTACACAGTGCTTCCATTACAAGGACCTCTATATGGTTAGAAGAATGTCCACAATGAGTGGCTGACTTGCAGGCCAGCTGATCAGCTTTGAAGTTCTTGTTTTGAAGTGGGAGTTACTCTATATGGGTACAATAAAAACATGATTCTCCCCTTTTAACTGACTTGGGAAAAAATGTAGTATTTTTTTGTTCTGAATTCTGGTAACCTAGGTCTTTAGCTTATTTTAAATAATTATTTACTTCTAATGCTTGCCAATGAAAACAGTTCATTCACAGTATCTCACATAAAGAGGCTTTATATTGATCTACTGGTCTCTTTTCATTTGTCATCTAGGATCAAAAAAACCCCAGCAATGTTCCTAGGAGTTATGTGGCTTGATAAATGATTCAGTTTGTTCTATTGCCTATGACTTTTATTGTAGTTGAGGTGTGTTTAGTTTGATAAAATGGACTTAAGTGTTTTCCAGACATATTTAATAGGCTATTCAAATAGAAGTAAAAACAACAAAACAAGTAATTTTCATCTTATTAATCAATGAATATAATGCTTCCTAATAGACAGCAACAAATATTTGCCTGAAAGTTGTTGGAAATCTTCTCTGTAAACTTAAGAATTTGACAGAAGCCAACCTCAATAATATCCCATAAGCCCATATTACTATTGCCATGGAGGTGTTGCATGAACTACAATATTACACTTCTAATTTTTATTAGGATGCACTTATGCCTTGCCTTGTTTCAAGAATAGTATTTATTTGCTATGCATTTAAATGCTATTTCTAATTTTTTTATTTAAATAAATCTATATGCCTTTAATTTGATTTAGCATTCTTTACATTATATATATTTTTCTGTTATCTCTTTAGCTGTTTGGTAAACATCTATGTAATCACTTTTGAAGAGAAAAGATTATAAATTTAAAGATCTCTAGATTCACAGAATTTTTCTTATGCTAGCAAAAATGATATCAAACTAGTATTTTCACAAACGATTATATGTATACCTCACTTCTGGGAAACAAACTCCAAAAGAAGAATCAAGGGGGTTTTGACATAGTTTCATACAATGCTGCTATTTGTGTTATGATCCAGTTTTTCAAAAAGTCAAGTTGTTCTCTACACTGAAATTAAAACTGTAGACTGTACGAACAGAAGTTAGAACATTTTGAAGACAGCACAACAAATTAAGATTGAATCTGTTGTACTAACCATTATTTATCAATGGCTTTCATGACAAAAAATATGTATGAAATTTAATCTTCCAGGTTGTTTTGGTTTCCTAGTGAATCCTTTTGGTGCCTTCTAGTGTTTCATGATTATATGGGGTTTTATCATTGCCTCTCTTGGCATCCTCTTACAAAATGAAAAGCCCTGGTCTTTCTTTGTGTGGGAGGGATTCATTATCCTTGAGGCCATTTTTTAAAGACTTCCACTTTTACTTCCTGTTCTATTTGCAGAGAGGGAGAGATGTAAGGAGTGTACTGAAAAGCTGTGGAAAAAAAAAAAAAAGTTGTTATTTAAATATTTTCTCATTCAGTGAGAATGTTTTGTTCATGGGTTTCCTGTTGTGGTTTTTAATTTGTTTTACGTGACTGAGCATCAAAGGAGTAGCTGCATGGTAACCCCAGAAATCTTTGAGTGGCATCTTATAGTCCATAAACTGTGCCCTATTCAAACTTCATGTATGTATTCTGGTAGAAAAATGCTTTCAGGGAAAATAATTTGATCCTAGAAAGGCTGGCTTAATATACAGAATTTGAAGGATGGGCATAATGCTGTGACTTTACTCACAAACTTCAAGTGTAAACCATATAGGTAGGCATAACTATGACACTTGACTCTTAATGACATTTACAATGCCATCTGTTTTTTCACGTTCTTATCGTGCATCCTGAGACATTTTTTTCCTGTCTTGTTATCTTATTTTGCTAATCCTGATCCTTACAGAATATGCATATACAGAACAAGCAAATAAATGCTTCTGTCTTATTTCTTTCTTTTACAATTATTTTCCTTGCTGAATGTATCTGTGATAAAATCTGATGCTCCATTTCTGACATATTATCTGGAGCTTTTTATTATGAAGTTGGAGAACATTATTTTCCAAAATAGTTGTCTTCTGAGTTTCTTTTGTTTTCTGTGCCCTTATTTATTTTGTTGATGTTTTGAATGGATGATAGCCATTCACTTCTTTTATCATAAAGAAGATTTAATTTAAATATGATACTTCAAAGAAACTCAATATATTAAACACAGAACAACTCTTGGAAAGTCCTGGATAAAATATGTCTCTTGCAGAGGAATAATGTGAAATACTTCATATTTTTAGTTATGTACTCATTAATTTCTATAGAACATTTGTCATGACAATGTCAAAGTCCTAGAGCAGGATTATTTGCTACATTAAAGTATGACTTAGAACTTTTTGAGCCTTAGCTGCTGAAGATGGCAGCACAGTCTCTGGGAGAATGGGAATTGGTCCGGGATGCTTGGATAAAAATACAATTTCGATTGCAGTTTTCTTTGGAAAAAAAAGTATATTCTATTTATGCCCAGGTTAAGGTTCTAGCCCACAATAGAGGTCTTGTGTAATTGGTGATGCTTCTGAGATTATTATATAACTATTTATCTGCTTATAAAATCTCATCCTCCTGGGGTTTTAAGGCTTTTGGTATGCCTTTTATTTGTGATCTAAACAGGATTTACTTTGTCTTTTGTATGGATATGACTTTTTGAAATGTTATATTGAAATGAGCAGGTAATCCTGGCAAAGCATCTCTGACAGAATATCAGCTTATGGGTACTGAATAAGATGTAGTGAAATGTTACTTTATGCCTGTGACTACCTTAATTGCAATAACACTTTCAGAAAGTCCTCAAGTCTTGAAAGACTCAAGGAGTTGATCTTTTGACTGTAGTTGGCTTAAGTGAAAGATATTTAAGAACTTAGATCCATATAAATGTATGTTTTGATAAAAGCATTGCATATCTGCCCAGCACCATCCTTCTGCCAACTCGCTTCTTGTAGTCATCTTCATGAATAGCATATGCAGTCAGACAGTTAATGTTGTAATGCCCACCTTCAGTTTTTTCCCCTTTCTGTTCTTTGAGAGCAGTACTTTATTTTTTAGGTGATGTTTATGGATCTTGAGTCACAGAGCAGAACAAACTCTTCCCAAGAAAAATGTGCATAAGAGGGATTGTTCCTCTCTGGCAAGCAGCTGAGCTTACTCTCTGTGGTGGTTTGAACCACTTTTTTATCGTCTAAGGGGCATGCACAATAAAGATGACAGAAAACTGAACAAAATTAGCAGCAGGGGGACAGTTTATTACGTGGGGTTTAAAATAGGGAAGAAGGGACAACCCACAGGGACCCAAAATCTACACAGAGAAACACTCGACACGCAGAAAACACAAAAGGGAAAAAAGGGACAAAACCAAAACAGGAACTGCTTTCCCAGCTAGGTGTCTAGCTGAGAAAACAAGGGGAGAGGTAGGGAAGCCGTCTCTCTCCCTCCCTCTCTGCTGGTGTCACTCCCGGCCCTCGAGGTTTTCTGCAAAACACAAAAAGAAGTGAAAAGCAACTTCCTCCCAGGACACCTTCGGGAAGTGGCTACTTGGCAATCAAGCTGGACTTTGCTTCGGTGCTGAGAGGAATGGGTGGAGTCACATCACATGGTCTGAGACCCGGGAGGAGAGGAGCCGTGTGCTTCACCCCTGGACCAGAAGCCGAAGAGCTGGAGGACCTCTGTGCTCAGCCTTTGTATTGGGTCTGTCTGAGATGGAGCCCATTTCCCCATATAGCAGCTCTCACAGTGCTGTGCTGTGCATTGGTGGCTGGAGTGGTGCTGATAATACACCAGAGTTTTGCTACTGCTGAGCACAGTACTGGGACTGTAGTGCCCCTTCCCCAACTGACGGCAGGATTTTGGGAGGGGACACAAGTGGGCCAGCTGACCCAAACTGACCAAAGGAATATTCCATACCATATGACACCAGCTCAGATATAAAGCTGGGGAGAAGCAAGAAGAGGGGGGAACATCCACAGTCTCCCATGATGGCTTACCAAGACAGCGTTGAAGCCCTACTTCTTTGGATGTGGCCGGTCATTTCTGCAGATGGGAAGTAGAGATTAGATTAGTATTTTGCTTTTGCACAGGCTTTGCTTTGCTTTCATTTTTGCTTTAGTAAACTGCCTTATCTCAACCCACCGTTTGCCATCGTATTCTTTTCCCCTGCCTGACTTTTTTTGGGGGAAAAAGGGGTTAAAGAGACTGTGGGCACCTGGCGGCCAGCCAAGGTTAACCCATTACATTTAAGCCCTTTAGGTCTTGCGCGAATCTCACCGTCTTCTTCCTGGCTAAGCCATCTTCTGATTGGCCAGCTCTGTCGAGCTCCGCCTCTCTTCTGGCATCCTCACTCCAGGCACAATGACAGTTCCCGCCAGAGACCACGTGTTCAGGACTCAAGGCACCATCTTCTCCTTTTACTGGCCGCAGGCTCTTCGGGGGACACCCTGGAGTGACTGCCACCGCCATCTCCAGGGATTCCCCGCAATATGGACCCCCCGGGGCTGCTGGGATGCTCCTGTGGCCACACTTCTGGGGCTGCCACTCGCGCCGAGACTGGGGGACCACCACACACCATGCGCAGCGCTGCCGGCCCTGGGGCCATGTGCCGCTGGCCGTGAATCGGCACCGCTGCACGCCACCGCATCCCTGTCGTGTGGGGACCAGCACCAGCACCAGTCGCCACCGCCCTAGCACGGTCTGCAGCAGCCCCCTGTCGGCCCCCTCCTCCATGGCAGTGCGGGTGCTCCAACGCCATGCTGCCTACCGTGCCAGGACTGTGGCAGCACCGCAGCCACCTGTGTCGGGCCTACAGCGGCACTGCCGCCGGCCAGAGTCGCCGCCTGCACTGCTGCTGGGTTGGGAGCTGCCGCTCGGCACTGCACTGCATGCAGTACTGGGCCAGCCCCAGCCTCGCCGTGGCTTTGTTCCTGTTCCCTCTTGCCACCACGCCGCTGCCGTCCCCAGCCCCAGGGAGAGTGGGCAGGAGGGAGGGCTGTCCCGGTCCCAGCTCAGCCCCAGAAAACAGCAGGGGATGGGAGAGCAGCCTGTGCTGAGAGCAACCCCCCCCCCCCCCCCCCTCA
>VXBA01001387.1:20755-55869 GCA_013399895.1 Serilophus lunatus
TTCCTTTCCTTTCCTTTCCTTTCCTTTCCTTTCCTTTCCTTTCCTTTCCTTTCCTTTCCTTTCCTTTCCTTTCCTTTCCTTTCCTTTCCACTTTCCTTAACTTAACTTTCCAGATTTTAAATGCATAAAACCAGGGGAATGTCAACCAGGTCAGAAAATATTCTATTACTTCTGGTATTTCAAAAAAGTCTGTCTGGACTTGTCTTCATTTTATGCATATGTATCACATACACAATACACATACACATACACATACACAATTGTGTATGTTACCATTGCCACATAGCTTTTCCTGAGGGAAAAACAAGATCCTGAAGAAGTCATTTAAACCACTAAAAGAATTACTTTTTTGCTGCTCTATATACAGCTTCAGACTTTGCATATTACCCATGTATATTACATAGGGATGTCTTCTCTATTTGAGAATATACTACTGTGTCTTATGTTGATTCGACTCTTTAGGTTTTTCTTACCTAGCAGTTAATATTGTTACGTGATTGATGTTAGTCATCATATAATCACTGATTATATACCTTTTGGATTCCTAAAATACCTCATTCTGTAGTATTGTAGTGCCAGTTAAACGTCAGTCCATAGAAAACACTAGTTTTCTTTTGTTTCATTTAAACATCAAATTATTCGTAGAGTCCCATTTGAGATTTCAATATTGCTTTGTCTTTTCCCAACTCTTCACCATCTTTTTGAATGAGAATCACAACTGGAGTCACAGTATTAATTGTATATCTCAAGTTTGGAGAATCTAGTAGCTTTTTACTTCCACTGTTTAACATTCATGGTGATGGCTCTTCCAATTTTTTCCTTGTACAGTACTTGACAAGTAAACACATTGAAACATTCATGATACTAGATAAAGCTGTAATTCTATTCTGATTTTTTTTTCATGCTTTCAGCAAGAGCTGAAATACTTCATACTTCAGGATAAACCGACTGAAAACTTCAATGTCTGTTAGGTTTTTTATATTTAAGTGCATAAACAGCACACAGAATTTAGGGTAAGAACCTGCAAGTTAATAATGTATTTCCATGCTCTCTGTCTCTGTTTTCCTGTACTGATGAATCATACAGAGTCTTGTTTTGTCCTGTAACTTTAGCTGCCAGTATTTTAAGCTGTATTCTACTGCAGAAAAGTGTCCTGGATATAGACTAAACCAAAAGTCACTGTGATGAATAGATTAATCTTTAAAAAATAATTATAATTTCTTAAATTAGTTATTGCATGATCAAGGAATTTTTTATTGATTTCCCTCTGATCTCTATAGTTGTTGCAAAGAAACTTTCAAATAAGATGTGAATTATGGGTTAAAAATGCTTTGATCTTTTCCAGAATGTATGGTATCCTTGTCCATGACTGAGTAATTCAACCAATATTTGTGGTATTACAGCTTTAGCCAATGTAACTAACAGTGCCACTAAACTTGTTTTATTTGCCCTGTAGCAGTCTCCAAGGAAATCCTGAAGTTTTTGTATAACAACATGAAAACCATCTGTCTAGCTGAAGAGAGAAATTTTTAGTACTGGATGTGGTCCATGTTCTTTTATGTCAAGTAAAGCACCAATTATGCGTGAACATGGTAAGTAGAAGGAGAAAAAAAAAAGCAACAAGACAAGAACCACATAAACTCATAGCTCTTAAGAACAAGAGAAGGCACTTCTAATGGCATAAGCTGTGGGTATTTAGCTTATCAGGAAGGCAATTTTGCTTAAAAATTTATTCTGATCCACCTGCAGAATGAAACCTGAAATGATAAATATTCAGTTCTACCCCACTGTCCTTCTACTTCCTAAAAACTGATAAACGAGACATCATAAAATGTTCAAAAATTAAAAGGAAGCTGAAGACATCAATCTCAGGGCCTGCTGGACAACGTAATTGTGTATTAGGAGTAAAAGTAGCAGAAGTAAAGATTTTGATATGAAGTCTTATCTCATCTACAAAATTGTCACATTAGATGAAGAACAAAGACTGAACAGACATTCAGCAGAGGCTCCATATCAGCAAAAGTTACAGTGACCTAAAAAATTCAGCAGGCTTCTAAACTATTTTCTATATGAAGGCTTGTGACCATTTTGGATAGCTATGAATTTTTTTTTGTAATTTCCCTATTTTCCAGTATGATCATGGGATGACTGCCTGTTGTTTTGTTTTTAGAGACAAGATAAGTATTTTCCTAGGTATAGGAATTACCTTGCATTTCTAAGAGCTTGTCTGCATGAACCTGTTTAGAATGTTGAGTTTTGTTGTGGCTCTGTTGTTGTTGTTTTGTTGTTTGTGGGGTTTTTCAGCATGAACTGATCCAGTTTTCTATACCGGTTCATGACAATCTCAGCAAACCACCACCCTTATTTTGTGGACAGGCATACCCACAGTTCAATAAAATCTGTAATTACTTCTGAAAAGTTAATGTGTATGTGACAAGCTACTCATTACGGAAGTGTGACGCCACTCCCTGTATCTTGTGTTGTAAAGACCAAACTATTAAAAAGCACTAATCACATGTGCTTCCTCTTGTGTCTGTCACTGCTAACAAAGGTCTCTTCACTAGCCTCATGTAGATTGTTATGTCTCCCATTGATGCTTGCTCTTTGTGATTCTGCCCTATGTTTCAGAAGTGACAGGCTTCATTTATAAATTGGTAACTGTCATGGTAAACAGGCAGCTGATTATCTTTTTACTTAATACTTTCTCTATGTATAAGAGAGTGCAGAATGCAACTTGTGCATCCCTGATACCATGTAGCGCTCAGAAACATGGGAAAATGGTGATGGCAGTGGAATAAAATCAAGGTGCCTGGAAGCTTCCCCATGGCTAAAACTCAAACAAGCAGGAAGCTCTGACATCTAAACTAGGGAAAAATATCCAAAAGGACTGGACTGTAAAGACCTATTTAGCCATCTGTAGTTTTATTTTATAATGCAAAAATGTGATAGGGAAAAAAATACTTATTTCTTCATACTAACCAATTTTATATTTAGAAAAAAAAGTCAGACAAAAAATTTGTTTCTCTTCCTCTCATTTAGCTCATATGATTAGATGACATGGAATCACTTGTGACTATTGAAGAGAGAAGGCTGTGAAGAACTGGGGTAACATAACAAAGGTAGGTGCCTAGGAGGCAGAATGACAGATGAGGCCGTCTATTGTCAGTGCAAGCAAATGCACAATAAAAGGGATAATTGCAACTTCAAACATTCCTTGGGGGCATGTTCTAAATTAACTGTACCTTTAAGGAAAAAGGATCTGTGCAGAAGTCCATGAAATTACTTGCCTAAAACATAGTTGTGGACTGGAAAAGGAAAATAAGAAAATAAGGATCGAAGAAGGAAAGATAATAAGGATTCCTGTGATCATGTTAACCCTTACATAATGAAGATTAGAATGAAATATAAAATATGTATATTAGCTATAAAACTTTATTAGCCTTTATAATTGACACTGATTATCCTATTTGGAAAGAGAATATATGTATGGCACAGAAACTTGGCCTTTATTTAGGCTTAAATTTGCATTTATAATTTACATGAATTAAGTAGTACCTTTTATAGCTAAACAATCATCATTTTTATAATAGCTGTTTTATAGTGATGAAATAGTACTTACTTATTTGCAGAGAGAAATGTGGTTCCTGGTGAAATGTAATGAGCTGAAGTGAGGGCAGAATAAAGGAGAGTTATAGCACAGAAAATTGTTCTGCTGTAACCCTATTTCTGTAGTGTCACTAGAGAACTTTAGATGAGAATTGATGGTTATGTAGCAGACAATCTTGAGTGCCATCAATGTGGCACATACAGAACAACTAGGAGATCAGACCCAGCCAGCAAGGTTTATGAAAGCAGGTCCTGCTTGACCTACCTGATCTCCCTCTATGACAGGATAACCCTGTTAGTGCATGAACGAAAAGCTGTGGATGGTGTCTGCCTGGACTTCAGTAAATCCTTTGACACTCGTTCCCACAGGATTATCCTGGACAAAATTGTTTATAGTTTGGACAGATGTTCTGTTTGCTCGGTAAAAACCTGTCTGGATGGCCAGGCCCAGAGGGTGGTGGTGAATGAAGTTACATACAGCTGGCAGCCAGACATGAGTGGTGCTCCCCAGGACTCAGTGCTGAGGCCAGTCCTGGTGTTTTATCACTCATCTGAATGATCTCAGTCAGTTGACAGAACACCAAGTTGGGTGTGAATTTTAATCTGCTGGAGGGTAGGAAGGCTCTGCAGAGGGATCTGGACAGGCTGGAGAGATGGGCCAAGACCAGTGGTGTGAGGTTCAACAAGGCCAAGTGTCAGGTCCTGCCCGTGGGTCACAACAACCCCAGGCAGTGCTGGCTGGAAGGTGGCTCAGCAGAAAAGGACCTGAGTTAACAGAAGCTGAACATGAGCCAGCAGCATGCCCAAGTGGCCAAGAAGTCCCACGGCATCCTGGCTTGGATCAGCAATAGTGTGGCCAGGAGGACTGGGGCATTGATTGTCCTTCTGTACTGGGCACTGGTAATGCCACACCTTGACTCCTGTGTTCATTTCTGGGCCCCTCACTGCAAGAAAGTCCAGAGTAATGCAATGGAGGTGATGAAGGGTCTGGAGCACAGGTCTGACCAGGAGCAGCTGAGGGAGCTGGCAGCATTCATCTTGGAGAAAAGGAGGGTCAGGAGGGACCTTATTGCTCAAAACAGTTGGGAAAATCTTTAAGATAATGCTTGACTTCTAATGAGTATTCTTGGAGCCACAACTGTCAATGAAATCCAGCTTTTGAATATCACTTTATTTTGATCAAGCATTACATCCTAAAACTGCAATTTATTCTGCAACTCTGAAGCAGTTATGTCAGTATGATCACCATCTGCACTATGCAAAATTTCAAATCAATGCTATTCTTTTATATATTTTTCCTTGAAAGGGAGAGGCCTTTGTTAATATTCTATCACACTGAAAATAAAATAATCTCCCCATAGAGTTCCTTCTATCATAACAGAAAAATAAAATGAGAAGCTCTTAGAATATTGCCTCAATTTCTCTATTGGCACATTCATAAAATGGATTGTTATGAGAAACAAAAATGCTTGGAATGTGTCCTACTTTCAGCAAGTACCTAGACAACTTATGGAAATACATCTTCCCAATTCAAACTAAAGAGCTTATCTTGAAAGAGTTTAACGTAATCAGAGAACTATCTCAGTTTTTTAGGACCTGATTCTGAAATTAGCAATGTGTTGAAGACTTAAGTTCTGTTATTCTGTATAAATGGCAAGGGTTAGCATGTTGGAGGGAAAAAGACACACTTAATAGTAATAATATTACCATGTTTTCTACTCCAAGCCATTTCTGAAGTAAGTTGAACAAAATTGTTTATTAAAAGTACGATTTATGTTGTTTCCAAGTCTTAAAATAGAACGATATCCACATTTGAATTCAACCTGTATTTGAATTCAACCTGTATTTGAATATTTTGCTAGATTTAGTGAACAAGCATAGAGGATTTCTTTTGATGTGGCCTCCATTTGAAGGGTTCAGACCCTGCTTGAATACTGAAGGAAATCCCAAGTTGACCCTAGACTTTTTGATACAACTACAGGAAGTATGAACGCCTTTGTGAGCTGCAGTTTGTTTCAATTTTGTATCGACAGCATGGAACCACAAAAACATAGAGGAGGTTACTAATAACCAGGAGAAGCAATCATTCAGCTCAGAACCTTATCTCTGACAGCAGACAAATGAGAATTGCTGGAGCAGAATGAAAGGAGGAAGAATTTTTTTATTGCTTTTTCTCCCAGCACTGAAATAAAAATATTTCAGGTAAGAGGCTTAGATAGTGTCTGTGTACTTTATAGACTTCCCTTCCACAGTTTCAGCATCTATGATGCCCTGCTGCAACTAATTCCTTCACGTACCTACACTCTGAAAACAACTTTCTTATGCCTTTCAAAGGGAAAAACTGAAGACTGGTAATACATTTATACAGTGATATGGTCAGTGGCTTCTCTAAGTGAAGGAATCAATCTTGAGCTTTGGAGGTGGGGTTTGGGAGGAGTGCCAGGGTGAAAGAAAGAGTCAGGAAGGTGCAGCTGTTCCCCCCTCCCCCCNCATTCATGTGGAAAGCTGTTCTGCAAGGGAGAGGATGGAAGGAAGAAGACTTACTATAGTTCTGGTTCACTTTTCAATTTTGTGGAGGGCAGATCTGTCTATTCTTACAATAGTAGAGGACAAAAAATTCTTGTTAATATATAGTGTTCCTTGTTTGCAGTGAAAATCCTTTTTAGCTTTCCGTTGTGGATGAAAGCTTGAGCTCTATCATATATGTATGCTGGTGCCTTCAAAGGGCAATGATTTCTGTTAAACATCCTGGGTTTCAATAAACTGCACCTCAGAAGTGCTCAGCCTGAGGCATAAAAGTGTTGTACATAGCCCATTGTGATTTGGCTGACCTTTCAACAGGGAAAACACAGAACTCTGTGATGCTTGAGGAACAGCCAAGCACTTCTACTGTAATGTCAACCTTAATTTCTCTGCACCAGGTGGCAAGCCTGGCCACCTCTAAAACCAATTAATTTAGTCTTCTTGTATTACGAAAAAGGGCACAGATTTTAACCTTAAGACTTGCATAAGGCTTAACTAAGATAAATGTGAAATCATCTAAATAATATTAAACCTGAACAGCAATCCAGGCTGGGCACTGCCTGCCTGAGCAATAGCTCTGCAGAAAAGTCCCTGGGACTCTGGGTGACAGCAAGCTGCACACAGCCACACTGAAGGTGGCAACAGCAAGGGCCATCACCTTCCAGTGCTTCACTAGCAGAGGCATAGCCAGGAGATGAAGGAATTTGGTGATCTCCCTCTACCTGGCACTTCATGGAACCTCACTCACATAGAAAACTCTGTACAGTTTTGGTCCCATCCATCTGAATATGTACAACTGGAGAGAGTCTAGTGGAGGGCCGCTGAGGTGGAATATAACTGTAACCTTCCAGTACCTACAAGGTAGTGATAGAGAAGATGTAGGTGCTCTCTTCACAAGAGTATGTATGATGACTGGACTAGAGGCAACAGGCGTAAGTTTGTGCATGCGTGTCTGTTAAGTAGTACATTTTTATAAACAGGAAATAAGTCTCTTACGCTTGTCAAAAATACCATGTGGCATAGGTGATCTGCTAATTGGCTCAAATAACCAGTAATTGAACTGCAAATGTTACATTTTCAGCTGGCAAACAATCCATGGCCTAAAATATTTGCCCAAACATTTTGCTGTGGAATGAGAACAACGACAAAACTTGGCTTGGGGATGCAGTAAAGCAAAGTGCACTTTGCCAAAAGTCTCTGACCTGTGTAATTTTCCTTCCTTGTGTGTCCCAGTGGTTCTTGTATAGCTGTGAAGGACTACTGCAGTATCTGTAATCTTTCTTTCCTTGAGAAACTATCCTGTCTTCTTTGTCTCATAGTGTTCCATGCAGAATTCGGATATAGAGGGCACATGGAAAAATGTGGAGAAACTATGAGGGATTAAACCTGCTTGGGTGGGTTCAGGCAGGCATTGTGAGAAGTAATCATGCAACAAAATTTTTAGGTGTGGTTTCTGCTTTGTTGCAAGCAAAGGGAGGAACTGAGATGAGTCATGAAACCTGAAATACAGGTTAATATTTGCTTAAGCAAAATTGTGCTTTGTTCTTTGAAGTGCTCTTGTGAGATATTTTTTGCAGAGGAAAGCAGTCAGACTTAGCGATTCTTACACTAGTTTATATAAAATGTCAGTTGAAATAGTGTGTGCAGTGTTAAGCATTCACTAATAAAATTTTACTTTCTATTTCTAGTTAAGTCACTTAATCTACTGTTTAAAACCCAGGGTGGTCTTTTTGGTTTTGGTTTGGCTTGGTTGATTTGGTTATGTTCCTGTTTTTTAATAGTCCACTTCTTGTGGCTTCTGCTCCTTGAATTAATTCTCTTTATCATTAAGTCTTTGGGTGGACTATACTAGTGCTTGCCTTGATGATTGATTGATTGAGACTGACTGATTGATAGATTGAGCAATACCTTTGTCTGAGTAGAATAGATATGATCTTTGCACTTTATTTTAGTGCATTTATGTACTTTCATAGCTAAGGACAAGTTCAGATTTGTATATAACAATCCAATTAAAAAATAAGGTGATACAGATCTCCTTCCCTGGTATCCTTGATTCCAATTCAGTTCACACGGATAGTGTTAAAATGCCAACTGTGAAATAAGCAGATACTTTCAATCAGAACAATTTTAATGTAAAATTTAACATCACTATTTGACTCAGCAGACTGGGCTTGAATTTGAGTTACAGTGAATTTACATTTCTATCAGTGAGTTTGTCCCCTGGTACCAAGGTTACATTACTATTTTATGGCAACACAATTTCAGACACTTGAGGTATTAATAGCAGTGGAATTCATTTTCATTTGAATATTTTCAGATAAAAATTCATTACTAAAATACCTCATGCCTTTGGGCCTGTAACCTGCAAGATTATTGCTGTGGTACAGTAACTGTTACAGTTGAACATGTAAAAAAAGTCATAATCGGGAAACCACATACTTTTAAGAGGGCCTCTTAGCACCACAAATTACTTGCAGAGCCTAGAAGGTACATGACATGTTTCATACTCAATGCTCACCACCTTAAAAAAATGCCAAAAATGGTATGGCTAGCAAGAAGATGTGTCTTAATTGTGACCCATAAGTCAGCCATGTACTGCTCAATTTAATAAATTCATCCCCTCATTTCATGTTTCCAAACTTATTCCCCAGTCACTAGTGTTATCCTCATCATTCTAACAGCTGGTGAAAAATTCAGCCTGCTTATTTTATCCATTTATTATTTGTCCATTTTCCATGAAAATAGTTATCAGTATGATGTTTGTGTTTACAACAAACATACCTACTACATTCTGATATGTATGGAGTAAGAACTGAGTCTAAATTTTTGCTCTCTCAAACGTATATAAATTTTATGATTGAAAGCATGAGTCAACAGGGCGGGTACAAACTCTTTCAAACACAAAAAAACTGGGCACTGCTAGCAAAGGTAATACCATGGCAGGGAATTCTAATCCCCCCACTGGACTTTCTGGAGGTACAATTTTAGACCTGGAGAAATAATTCCATTCGATTGAGGTACATAACAGGTTTTTTTTTTTCCCCAGGTAGATCTCTATCTCTGTTTCTCAAAAATTAGGCTGAATACTCCCAACTTGATACTATTTGCTCTCTAATTTTGGTTAAGCATTCTTTCCAACATAAGTGCCTCTCTAGGAAAATCCTTATATTTCTCCTCAGGCGGTTCTCCACCAGTTACATTTAACCTGCTCTGACATACATCCTTGTCAAGCAACCAGAGGGCTGTCTGAGAATGTTCTACGTATTAAACATTTTCTGAAAACTTTCCTGAGCTGTTTCATTTCTGGGCATAATGGCATTTAAAACTGCATATGTCTTCACTCATTTCTCTTACCTCATCTGATCTGAGGGATTGATCCATTCGTTTCAGTTTGTTGACAACTGTAAAAATTCATTTTATGGGTTCCTGATTACATTTTTTTCCTCCTAATGCCCAAATTACTTCTCTTGTTCTTTTGGAATCCTCTTAAGGCTTTTTAATATCTACCATGGCTGTGAGTATTAATTGATCTGCTTTACAGTGTGTCAATACCATTATTAGGTACAGTGCAGCTATTCCTGCACTGCTTCACTCCATTAGCTGTATGTGGTACAAAACCATAAGGCTGAGGCTTTTTTGAGTTGGGTTGCAAATCCTTTAAGAAAAGCAAACCTGTTGAGTTGAGTATTCATCTTCCTCACCCTAATGCTATTATCCCAAAGGTTTTAAGTAGTGTTATCTCTCTTTCTTTAGATATTATATTTTGATTCCTAGACAGAGAAGTTGTGGATTCCTGCTTTACTTGGATGACATGCTTTAGAGAATGCTGTGACATATTAAAGATTGCTAGCCTTCTTTAAGACTGAATTATCTAAATGCCCAATTGCAAGTGTCACGATAGTTTGTGGAACAATTCAGGGGAATGATCTAAATGTTTCACTTTCTCAGTTCTCTGGCTTTCATAAAAGGAAAAATGAAAATTGAAAATGTGGATTAAATATTATTCTCATACTATGTGAAAGCTTAAGTTTTTTTTTTTCTAATTTCTTTTCTCTCTCTACTATACTTACAGAGTTCTACCAAACAGATGGACATATATCAAGAGAAGAAATATGAAAGGAATCAACTCAGTTCTGAACCAAGTTCTTCCAACAATTAGAATTAGCTAGATTATCCTGCTGTGTTAAAATATGTTAAGTTCCAAATGCTATCTTAACAGAGTAGACTGCAACAAACTGAAACTGCCTATGGCTTGCCTAAAAGAAGGACCCAGATGCTACTGCTAGAAATATTGAAAGTACCCAAGGGGATTGTTTCAGGAAGGAGTAAAGTTGAAGGGTCTCTGTTTCTATTGATGCTTCTTGCTCTTTTTGTAAGACTTCTTGGACAACCTCTGCAACTTGCTGACAAACTGCTCCTAATTCTGTCATATAACTCCTAACTTGATCAATACAGGAATCATTCTGCCCCCACCTCTCCTACTGCAAATACTAAAATCTATATGCAAATTGTTTCTAGGCTTCTTAGCAGCAGAGATAAGAACAAACCCTCTTCCCTGCTCTTATTATCCCTAAGGAACTAGGATGGAATGTGGAGGGGAGGAGGGGACGGGGATGCTTAGCTCACAGTGTTGTTTTCCTGGGAATAGTTATTGTCAAGAGAACGAGTAACTTTTCTCCTTAGTTCAGTGGAAGCAGTTTGCATCAAGACTACTTGCTTGGTTTCTCCCAAAGTCATTGAGGCTGTTACCATTTTGCTGCCCATTGCGATACGGACAGGTATTGCTGGTATCAGAGGGGAGTAGACATGATTTTTCATAATCACTTTCTTAGGAGTGTGAGTTGTTACGGTCAGCAGCAGCCCAAATCAACCATGTTCTTTATGGCAGCTGCCCTGAAGAACAGAATAGTAGGCGCCTTCCCTGCCAGCCCCAGGTGAAGCTCATAGCTGTGATACAGCTGCAACCCTGGACTATCCCCAGCTTTCTTCCACAGAGCTGAACTTATCCCCATATGGTTTTGGTTTTCAGTTTTTAAAATAATAATGTGTATATAAGCTTAATAAACTTACCTTTTATATCTACATAAGCCCTGCTCTTTCATGAAGATAGTCTACAACCAAAAGACTGAATCTTTATGGATGCTAAAATTAAGGCAACTGTAGCCACTGTTTACACAGTAGAACTAAAGATTTTTTAACACAGGACTATGAGTCACATTTTTCCCTCCCTCTTTTTTCCATGTAACTTAGAATTCTGTGAGGTTTGGGGTTTTTTTCCAAACTTTTGCTTGAGTACTATAAATAGTTTTAATGTCCCTATGGGAAAGAGGATTTGAAATTCTATGAAACCGACAAAAAATCTCTCTCCTTAAGTTCACAGCTAAGTATCCTGCTCTCTGTTCACACTCTAGTTCAGACCTTTCTTCTACAGATGTCCAAAGGGAATTATATTTAGGAGCATGGTCTCATTTTAGCATTCTGAGAGGACATCTAAGGGAAGGATGGTAGTTACTGACACAGCAACACCATTTGTTGTAGCTAAGTATTGTTCCCATTTGATTTTCACTTCATGAAAATAACGAGAGCTTCAACAAAAAGGTATAGATGGTCTACACAAGTGGAAAAGACTTGGTCATATAGTCCAGAGTGTTGCTCCCTGTAACGAAAGGGCATTTCACTCCATAAAAAAGGAACTTTGCTTGTCTTGCAATTTTTTTTCTTGGTATCAATGCCTCATTTCACTGTTTCTGGTAAATGTCTGCTTGCCATTGAAGAGTAAATAGACATGCTTCTGTGAAAGAAACCGTACCTCTTCCTTGCCACCATTCACAACATTCACTTTTGTCACTTAATTTGGTCTTCATGCACTTGCTGGAGCTTTGTAGCTGGGAACAAAGTATCTTGCCAATAACAGATGGTGAATGGAAATACAGAATGTATTTCACTGAATCATTTGTTCATTAGTTACAGTTTGGATACAATTATTTTTGACTCAGGCATACCTCTAGAGAATCTAGGTTTTTATTTGCATATTTTTCACTAAATTCTCTGGAGTACCTGTTCAAAACTATACAACTACTCCATAAAAGAGAACTACATTTAAGCTTTTGTGACAGGATTTTTTACATGCTTCATGGGAATGCTTACCTTCTGTTTCTCCACAGTATACACACACTGAATTAATTTTCCTATATCAAAAGAAAACCAAGATACATTGATTATGATTCATTATGTTAGTGAAATCCCCAGGAGATAAGTTACTTCACAGTCAAAATAAAGGAGTGTCATAGAGCCATTTTGCACAAACAATGAGTATTTCAACTTCTGAAGTTCAGTGTTATTCACATCTTCAGTGTATCATGAATCATGTATCATGCATTCTGTATCACTGCTGTGTAATGTAAAAAAAAAACAAAAACAAAACAAACAAAACCACAAACCAAAAAACCCACAAAAACAAAACAAAAAAAATTTAAAGCCCAAACAAACAAACAAAAACCAAAAACCACCTGATGAATCAATACTGTATGGTTGACCAAAATAGCTGATTCCCTGCTCTGCTACAGATAGGCTACAGTAGAGAAGTGTGCATCCTGCCAGCTCAGTTGCAATTTGAATTTTAGCTCCTGTAGCAGCTGAACGAATCCTGAATTAGCAAACCAGTAAGAAATGGAAAAATGAACAGGCAAGGTGCTCATTCCTCCAACTACAGCCAAATGCTAAAAATATCTTGGTTTCCCCTCCCTATTTTAGCTGAATCGAAAGATTTTGAGGACTGTCATTTTCATCTTACTCTTTTTTTTTTTTCTCCTCTCTTTGCCTCATTTTGTCCATCTGTTCTGTATTCTACTGTTGAAAAATAGCAGTCGGAAGAGGAGATCCATCTTGCACATAGGCTTTGAGATTAGTGGGGTCTATTTTTCAATTTTTCCCATTACATATTACAATACTTTGATTTGAATTTTGGTATAAAATGTCTCCTGGAAGATCACAAACAGTTCTTCAGGCTGAAAGCTTTCTGGAGTAAATAATGTTACTAATGGATGTCATTGCAATGACAATAGTTGTAGAAAATCTCTATGAAGAATTCTGAAAATTTGAAAGGATCTTCTAAGGAACAATTTATATCTTATATGAGGGAAGAGGATTGTCAGCAAATAAGGTGCTATCATAAATGATGAGACATTGCTATGTTTAGTAGTACAAGTTCATGTACAAAACAATGGGGATGTTGGAAAATGTATCTGTAAATGGAGGGGCCCAGAATTGAACACAGTACTCAAGATGTGGCCTTGCCAGTGCTGAGTACAGGGGAAGAGTCGCTTCCCTAGTCCTACTGGTCACACTCTTCTTCATCCAGGCCAGGATGCCATTGGCATTCTTGGCCACCTGGGCACACTGATGGCTTCTCTTCAATTTCCAATCAACCAATATTCCCAAGTCCCTTTCTGCCTGGCCGCTCTCAGATCCCCCAGTTCCCAGCCTAGAGCTCTACATGGGGTTATTGTGGCCAAAATGGAGATTCCAGCACTTAGATTTGTTAAATCCCATGTTATTGGAATCAGCCCATCTCTCCAGCTTGCCATGGTCCCTCTGCAGAGCCCTCCTCCCTTTGAACAGATGGACACCTTCTCCCAGCTTGGCATCATCTGCAAACTTACTACTGATGGACTCCATCCCGTCGTCCACATCATCAATAAAGACATTTAACAGGATGGGTTCCAGCACTGAACCCTGGGGGACCCCACTAGTGACTGGCCACCACCTGGATGTGACACCATTTCCCACCCCTCTCTGAGCTCGGTTACCCAGCCAGTTCTTAACCCAGTGCAGAGTAAACCTGTCCAAGCCATAAGCCACCAGTTTCATCAGGAGTTTACTATGGGAGATGGTATCAAAGGCTTTGCTAAAATCCGGGTACACTACACCCATAGTTTTTCCCTCATCAAGCAGGCGAGTTACTTGATCACAAAAGGAAATTACGTTGGTCAGGCAGGGCCTTCCTCTCCTAAATCCATGCTGACTACATCTGATCTCCTTATTATCCTGTATGTGCAGCAGGATTGCCCTTAAGATGATTTGTTCCATAGTTTTGCCTGGAACTGAGGTCAGGCTGACAGGTCTGTAAATCCCTGGATCCTTCTTCTAGCCCTTCTTGTAAATAGGTTCCACATTAGCCAATTCCAGTCATCTGGGATCTCTCTAGTAAGCCCAGACTGTTGAGAAATGATGGAGAGAGGCATAGTGAGCTCATCTGCCAACTCCCTCATGCTCCTAGGATGGATTCCACCAGGTCCCATAGACTTAGGAGGATCCAGGTAGATCAGGAAGTCTCTAACATCCTCCTCCTGGATTACAGGGTGGGGCTCTACTGTTGCCTGACCATGTCTACCAGTTCAAGAAACCACTTGTCCTGTAGACAAGCTGCTTGACGGTTGAAAACAAAGGGAAAAAAGGTGTAAAGTACCTCTGCCTTTTCCTCATCTTCAGTAACTATCTTTCCCTCCTCTTCTAATAAAGAGTGGAGGTAGTCCTTGTGCCTTTTTTTGCCATTGATATATTTAGAAAAATCCTTTTTATTATCCTTTATAGAGGTGGCCAATTTAAGTTCCAACTGGGCTTTTGCTTCTCTCATTTTTTTCCTACATCACTTAACAACATCTTTAAACATTACCTGAGTTAACTCCCCCTCTTTCCAAAGGCGGTACATCTTCTTTTGTTCCCTTAGTTAATTCTAAAGGTCCTTACTCCTGCAGGCTGGCCGTCTACCTCTATGGCTCATCTTACGGCACATCAGGACAGCCTGTACCTGCCCCTTCCAGATTTCATTCTTGGAGTACATCCAGCCTTCCTAGACCCCTTTGTAATTAAGGACTGTTTCCCAAGGGGTTCTCCCACTTAGTTCCTTCAATAAGCCCAAGTCTACCCTCTGGAAATCCAGTGCGGAGGTTTTGTTGATGCCCCTCTTTGTTTCACTCTTTATTGAGAACTTTATTCTTTCATGATCACTGCACTCCAAACAGCCTTCAACCACCACATTCCCCAGCAGCCCTTCCCTAACGTTATTCATGAGCTCCTCAAGGCATTGCCAGCAGCGATGGGGAGTGACTTACTGACTTCTGAGAAGGAGGACATGGCTTCGGGTTGAAAAAAAGGGAGTAGGGGAAGGTATTCCTTATTGTTCCTTGTAACCTGGTGTCCTGGGGTGTGTGGGGAACCTTTTTGCATGTGAATCACTCTCCCATTTGTATACCTTTTTTATAAATACTGTTGCTGTTACTGCTTGTTTTCTTATTGTTTTTTTCCAGTAACTTATTCTTACCTCAATTTACGATCTTCCCCCTTTTTGCCCCCAGTTTTAAGGATAGGAAACCATGATAACTTACAGTTCTTATACCTGAAACAGATATAAGGACTATAAGAAAGACAGCTCTTATACATGCGGTAGCTGTCACCACTTCAGAGGTAATAAAAATACTCTTTGAAATTTAAAATGGGACTTTTTCTCAGTGCTTTGTATTTGAATCGAATTTTTTTCCATGCAGAGCATAAAGTTTAGGAACTTGGGTGAAATTGAAGTTTTTATTGAAGAAAAATTATAATCTGTTAAAGACATATCAAATCATCCTCATCATGGCTAGGCTTCATGAATAAGAGATGGACAGGGCTCTCCCCACACTTGCTGCAAACGTGCTGATGGCTGAAAAAGCCGATGCAGAACAGGCAAGTCCGGTTGCAAAAGGCACAGCAGAAAGTCTCCTGAGGCAGTATGGGAAAGCCATGGTTCTTTCTGCCTTGTCTTTTCCCCTCGAGACTGATTGTATGTGCATTCTCAAAGGAGGCAGCAACATTATAGATGGCTGTCTCCACATCTTTCCACTGGAGGTCAGATTGGAACCACTGATGGCAGTGGACCACAGATGGATGATGAGAGCAAAGTCCTCAGAATGCAGGTTTAGTGAGAGTATCCTTCTCTGACCTTCCAGGACTAATTGAGCTCCATCTGCCCGGGTTTGGGGGTAGAGTTGTCCTCCTAAGATGGTTGTTGGGAGGCACAAGAGCCCATGCTACCCGTGAACACGCTTAGTCTGACCCTTCAGTTGAGACCTGTCTGGCATGGGAGACCCTGCCGGAGGCAAATGCCAATGCCAGTATAGCATACAAACTCATAAGGGCACGCAAGCTTCTCCCCCACGACAAGGGGGTGTCCATAGAGAAGAAAAACTATGATCTATCAACTATAACCTATCAACTAGAATCTATAATGTATAAACTATCTACTCTTTAAACTGTAATCTATCAACTACAATGTATCAACTATAGAAGAAAAACTGGGATCTTTTAAAAACATACATCCAATAGTGTATAATAAACATATATGCAATATTCTATCACATATCATAGATAATTAATCTATATCTAATAATGTCTTCTAATCTACAAAATATTTTCTATTCCAAGATCTCTGGAGAAGATATCACTCTGAAAGGCAATATAGGTCTCCTGAAACCATGGCCAAGATAAATCTGACAGAAGGCTGTCCTTGGGACAGCTGGATGGCTGAGGCGCTGTCCCTGGATCCATCCCTCCCGTGTCATGGGCCATGCTCTCAGACAGACACTGCCAAGGCTCGGTCTGCTTCCCTTCAGACACCTTCCCAGCCCAATGGCTCTGCTGCCACTCTCATGGGCCGCAGATGACCAGGAATGGCCCTGAGCAGCCTCCTGAAATGGCAGGGTCATTGGTGTTGTGCCTGGGCAGAAGTGGCCATGGGGAAAGAGATCCATGGCCAAGGGGCTGCTCAGGTAGCAGGCAAACTTGTGCCTGCATCTGCAGGGCCAAGGGGTTTTGCCAAGGAGCAGTGGGCAGTACTTGGCCAGTGCCTGTGGAAGTGGTGGTGCTGGCCTGGCCCAAGTGCTCCTCTCCAGGAGAGCGGGGTCCTGTCTGCCCTTGCTAGGATGACCGCTGGCTCTGGGATATGGCTGGCTTATCCTTGGTGTCCCTGGAAGCAGCTGGGGCAGGAGATGTGCTCAGCAGGTGTCTGCCTGCCTGCCCTGCTGCTGCTGCTGGGCCCTCATCATGTTCCCACTGAAGCAGGTCTTCTTCACTGCTTTGCTCTTCTGAAATGATGGCAAGGGTCACCTGGCTTTTGCTGTGGTTAATGTTGTTATCCCTGTCCTCCTCCTTGGCAAAGATCCCTGGCTCACTCAGAACATGGGCTTCAAGCCACTCCACCACTTTCTGGTTGCTTGAGATGACCTCCAGTCCTTCCAGGCCTCTCAGCTCTGCCTCCTGAATGTGTAAAACTGGGTTCTCCTGGCTGCTGTGTTGAAAATCAGCTGGGGTTGACTTTGGTGGGCAGGAGGAGGCTCAAACCCTGAAAAGATGGAATTGTGCTCTCTCTAATGAAAATTTTCCTCTGCTGAGCTGTAAAACTCTGCTCTTCTGCTGAGGAAGGCCTGCTGGGGCATTAGCCTGTGTCTATGTATTTACAAACGTCGATCATTCAGTGTTGTTTTGCTATAATCCTGCCCAAGGCATCTATTAACAAGAATGGGGGTTCCTCTTGCCCCCGACCATGGGGCTGGTCCTCACAGACAGGGCTGCAGAGGATGGTGGGGCTGCAGTGGTGTGAGGAAGTTTTGGGCCCAGGCATAGGGAGGCTCATTCCCTTGACCTGTCCTGTCCCATGCCATCCCATCCTGTACTAGGCACTTGCCTGTCCGGTTGTGTTATTAAGCACATGAGACTGTGTCAGGGCTGCAAACTGCTCCCCCCTCCCCTGCTACAGGAGTTCTCCAGTCTTTCTACCACTGCACGAAGGCATTCCTCCAGGGAGCCCTGAGCCTCTCACTACATTCCCCATAGATGATGGAGATAATCATCATGCTTAAGGTTTCATGAGGATTCTGTGGGATGTGCACAAGTGGCAATGACTGGGATTGTCCAGATCCATATCTTGGCTAATGTTTGCATTACTGTTACTTGCCTTTCTGTGCTCTTCTTGGAAAAAGGTGTGCAAAATACAAATTGTGCATAAAAGAACATATTGCACTCAAAAGGAATCTTTGATCCTGCCAAATCTCAGGACTTTCTGTAATATATGAAAACAGTCAATTGCTGCTTCAGGTAGTTTATCAAAGAATCACAGAATCATTTAGGTTGGAAAAGAACTTTAAGACCATCAAGTCCAACTCCTAACCTAAGACACCAAATCCACAATTAAACCATGTCCATAATGCTATATTTACACGTCTTTTAAATAACAACAGGAGTGATAACTCAACCACTTCCCTACAAAGCTGTAGAGTATGCAATTCAGCATTAAATAGCAAACGAAGATGAGTTTTTGAGGGGGATGCCTATGTTAATTTTCTGGAATTACTCTTTTTCAACAAAGGTTCCAATCATCAATGGCTTCATAATTTCCATTAAGTCCTTATTTCTTGTCCATATAAATGAATAGCAGGAGAAAACTACATGGGTTTACAAAATTATCCAATACATTTAGAATACCTTAATTAAGTCACAGCTTGTAAAACTTTTTATCTGAAGACAACATTTTAAATTTAGAACGATTGTTATGTGTATCAGGAAATAGAGCGATTGCTACTAAAGAACTACATGTGTGTCATGTTTAAGTGCTTTTTTCTTAGTCTGTGACTTTAAACAGTACAGATTTGTCAAGACTTCTTTGCATTTTACTAATTGCTTGGGGAAAATTGCTAATTGATCGTAACACCTTATATCTTCATTTGTAATATATTATCCTTTTGAATTAGACTGGCTCAAAGGCTAAGCCACTTATTTTAAATTAATTTGATTACTATTAAAAAACTCTAGATCATCAAAACATAGTAAAATCATGGCAGGATTACACTTACAGCTCTGTAGGAGAAAAAAAAAAAAAAAAGGATATATAAACTGTTTGTTATTACCGGCAATTTCACATAGTGCTAAGTCAAAATTGCTCAAAGATGTAAAAATTACAGGGGAAAAGTATATTCAGGTAGAAAAATGCCATAGAAGTATTTTTCTATCACACATCTATCATCAGTACTTTCATCTTAATGAAGCTGATGGAAAATCTCCAGATCTCTTCAATACTGTCTAAATATTCACATTGCTGTTACTGGAATTTCCCCATTGCTAAGCTCTTCACCTGGACAGTGGTCCAGAACAGTCTATCTTGCAGTCCACAATGTCTGTTCTGTATGACTTTTGCTGAACTCGTTCCTCAGAATGAGTATATGGGTTTATGGTGGTTCCCTTGTCACCAAATGAAAACAGCCTGAGAAAACAGAGAAGTAATAGCCAGACTCTGGGCATCTCACTCAAATTGTCATAAAAATAAAATCTTTTTTAAAATCATATGAAATACTCAGTTTTTAATTCTTGTAGGGGTGCAGTAAGACTTTAAATTCCATCTTATCCCATGTAATCTGACTTTTGGACAGCAATTTCTTTTCTTTCTTTTGGAAGATTGTAATGTGTAACTGGGGCTTCTGCTGAAGTTCAAGAGACAGATCAAAACATCATCATTTCACATTAAGAATCACCTTATGATAAAAGGCCAACCTGTGGGGCACCTGAATGGCAAACTCAGACTTATCAATAGCTAAAAATTCCCAGGTTACAGTTACAACCAAATGGTAGTTTGACCTGTTCACTAGTGACAGAGTGAGTTCATGTTGAACTAATGCTGGATTCACACCGATAACCTGAAAGATTAGGACAAGAGAATACTTAGAGTTACCTTATCCTTTTCACTTGCACATCATGCCTCATGTCTAAAGTAGTATTTAACCTCTCAGTTGCCACACTAAGCTTCAGATGTGCTGATTGATCTTAAGTACCATGTGTCCTTTTCCTGTGATGTGCTGAAATCCATAATAGTATGCTCCATGACTGAATAACGTGCAGTCAATTTTAGCTGAAGTGTATCTTCCCTTAGAAGTTTTCTGTTGCGACAATGAGCTGCCTTTGTCTCAACAGTGATGCTCAGATTGCACAGGAAAAAGAACCTGGCTCATTAAAATATAATTTGTCATTTATATGTAAATGTTGTATTTTCAGACCTGAAAATATATGAGATCATTCACAGCTACTGGTAGGGGGAATGACTGAATGATTTAATTGGTCCTTCCATCTCCTTCTAATTCTTAAGAATTCATTAATACGCCTGAAAATATAAGTTAAGAAATATGCAAAAAGGTATTTTTCACTCTATTCTTTTTTGGTTGGATATTTTTCATTTAAGGGCAAAAAAAATCATAATTATGGTAACTGAAGAACAAATATTTTATCCAAGACCTTATGGACACAGTGAAGGTGAAAAAAAGGCTACAATTGTCCTTTACTCTTTTTCCCCACTCCTGCTTTTCTTTGCCTAAGACCTTTATTCGATATTAACTCTAATTTACAGATATTATTTTAAAGTACAGTAAGGATTTTTCTTATGAAAACCTGTGTAAGAAAAAAAATTATTTTTTTTTTTAAATCTGAGAGACAAGCTCAGGAAAGAATATAATTATTGTTCAGTTTTTAGTTATAAGAATAATTTTCTTGCTCTTAAGGGGATTGCTGACAAGTGGGAGTAGGATAGATACCCAAGTAATTCATTACCTTAGTAAACTGTCACTATCTATCTGATGTAGTCATCTACCTTTCAGATTTTTTGGAGCATATTTATTCTGTAATTTATCCCAATGAATAAATGTGGCAGCTATAGACTTGTCATTAAAGTCATCCCTTTTTTGTCTTGGGTGTAGCCTCTCCACACAATTCACACATTGTCAGCTACTGGAAAAGCGTACTATTTGGTGTAAGGAATCTGAAAGAATCTGTCATTCATTTTAAGGAAAAAAATTAAGAAGATATGATTTCTTTATTTTTCTTGATGATTAGTACTGTATGCATTTATATTGCAGGGTTTTGTCTGCTTTAATTGCATATGTCTCCGGATGGATGACAAGTCAGGATTGATTATCTTTCTATGTCCTTTGTCCTTCATAAAAAAGTCTTCTTATTAATTTTGCGAGTTTCATGATTACTTCTGGGTATTGTAGAACAGGCTCCATGAATCTTATTTTCTCTTCTCTTGACATTTGCTTACAGCAGAGATAGAATAATGCACTCCATACTTGAAACTAGATGCATGTCCTTTACAGTTATCTTATTCAACTACTTTAGAATGTAAATATATTATCCTTTAGCTCTTGTGTTATTTGTATATGGAATATAGTCATCACGGACAGCAGTGTCCTTTTTCTGCAGAGAATGCAGTCAGCGTGTGCACTATAAAATTTACTTTTCACTGTCATAATCCCAACAGTAGGATCCCTTTGCTTTATGCTTTATCATACATTCTTCAAAAAGAGAGCTATAGCACACTGTGAGTGACACTCTAATTTCTATGTAAATTAGAATTATCACTGCAAATAGGACCAATGTTTTAGTGTCCAAAGGCTGCATAAGGAACAAAGTAGAAGGAGTATATTAAATTGGCAGATCTCTCGGTATTTTCCCATGTTAAATATTTTCTTCATTCTTTTCTTACAGAATTTCTTCAATGCTTAAGTGTTCTGCTTTTAATTTTATTGACGCTTATATGTTTGACTAAATTCTCCTCTTAAGTTGTCTAAAGTAAAGCAGTCCATTCCAGTTGTGAGTATTCTTAAACAATCCCTTTCAGTTTTGACACCTGAGAACTGTGATAGATATCTTGAAATTGTGTTTGATAACATGTGGATAAATGATACACTCCTGTATAAAAATACAATAAAAACTTAAAGTAAAATTCCTGGGAGTTATATAATAATATCTGTACCAGCTTCATAGTTTTTGAACTAAATCACATTGAGCTTCACCACCTAGATTTTTGAGCAGTAATTATTCTCATGATCTTTCTCTGCTGTCAAAAGAAGGGGAAAAAAGAACAGAGGATCTCACTCCTATTTCAGTAAAACAGAATTTGACAGGCTCAGAACTTCTGTCTGGCTGAGATCTTTTATGTACTGTTACTTTCTGTGGCAAGAACAGTTCTTACTCATTTTTCTTTCCTTTTGCATGTCATCTGCATCTCAGAAAAGCTTTCTAGCATTTGTTGTCTACATCAACATTACATTTCAGAGGCTATTGCAGAACTGTATTCTCTTATAACTGTGACTTACCATGCCATCACATTTTTTTCCCCCATCATAAATATATTTTTCCTTCTTTAATGGAAGAAATTATTCACTTACTATAAAAATGTAGGAGCACTATGTGTCTATCACTTGTCAAAAAAAGAAAAAAGGAAATTAATGTAATCAGAATCAGCTGTTCTGTTAATCAGAAAAAAAACGTATCACTCATTTCTAGAACATTACCCATGATGTGAGAATACAAAACTCTGCCATCATCTATGCTGTTTTCTCATGATTTGTAAGAACCTTGACAAAATATTCACTCTGGACTAGCATAAATGTGTACACCATTTAAGGTGGTGATATTCAGAGATCTAGTTAATCTAGACATTGCACCCTCAGATTTTCCACCTAAGAACAAAAGCTCCTGGCTGGTGAGAGTTGGTGAAGTGTAATTGATTTATATAGCCTAATTAGATATTTCACTTGGGAAAAGGTGAACATAGCTCTTTTTCTCTACCTCCTCAGACACCAGAGAGGAGCAGCGCTCTGTCTGTCTCTTCAGCATGTCTTTGGAAAGACCTTTGTAGGTATACAGCTGCTCATATCTCTAAGTAGACAAACATGAATAAGTACTACATTGCATTGATGGGAAAATACAGCTTTCAAAAATGCTTCTAGAGCAGAATGTTCACAGAATCACAGAATCACTAGGTTGGAAGAGACCTCCAAGATCATCGAGTCCAACCCTTACCCTAGAACCTCAACTAGACTAGACTATGTCACCAAGTGCCACGTCCAGCCTTTTTTTAAATGCATCCAGGAATGGTGACTCCATCACCTCCCTGGGCAGTCCATTCCACAACTTTATTACTCTTTCTATAAAAAACTTCTTCCTAATATCTAACCTATACCTCCCTTGACGTAGCTTGAGACTGTGTCCTCTCGTTCTGTCAGTTGCTGCCCTGTGGAAGAGACCAACCCCCACCTGACTACAACCTCCTTTCAGGAAGTTGTAGAGAGTGATAAGGTCACCTCTGAGCCTCCTTTTCTCCAGGCTAAACAACTCTAACTCCCTCAATCGTTCCTCATAGGGCTTGTGCTCCAAGCCCTCCACCAGCCTCGTTGCTCTCCTCTGGACACGCTCAATAATCTCCACGTCCTTCCTAAACTGAGGGGCCCAGAACTGGACACAGGACTCCAGATGTGGTCTTACCAGTGCCAAGTACAGAGGCAGAATAACCTCCCTGCTCCTGCTGGCCACACCATTCCTAATGCAGGCCAGGATGCCATTGGCCTTCTTGGCCACCAGGGCACACTGCTGGCTCATGTTGAGCTGGCTGTCTATCAGCACCCCCAGGTCCCTTTCCACCTGGGCACTGTCCAGCCACACTGTCCCCAGCTTGTAACGTTGCAGGGAGTTTTTGCGGCCAAAATGCAGGACTCGGCACTTAGACTGCTGCTTCTAAGAATGGAGAGGACAAAGAGGAGCTGTTCTCTTCAGAGACCTGCAGACTTTACACCTTCTGATAGCCTTAAATAACATGGAAAATAGGATGATGCTGCCTGCTATAGGGTTTTCTGAGCCCAGAGATATTTATTCAGCACTGCATTACCAGAGCTCTCTAGATTGCTGAAAACTGCAAAGAGTAACCAGTACACAGCAACAACAGGCACCCAGAGAATTGGAGGATGTCTCATTCCTGGTAACATTCAAGTTCAGATAGGTTGAAGCTCTGTCCAATCTGCTGGTTGCAGGAGGGTTGGAGGATTGGACTAAATGATCTTTACAGGTCTCTTCAAACACAAAACATTCTAAGACGTCACGGGAGAGTTGGAGATGCAGCTGATACCTAGAATGTTACCTTACAAGGCATTGACTTGCGATCTGTGGGTTGTTTGATGGCATTCCCACCTTCCGAGCAGCGTTCATATCACATCAAGAGGTGAATCCTCATTAAAGATGTGAAGTTCTTTCTAGGACTGCAACCCTACAAAGCTTGCCTAGAGCTTCCAGTTGTACCAGTTTCAGACTGGCTTAATATGTGAATTATATATTAATGTAATTATTTACACCTTAATGCAATTAATTACAGCTTAGTGCTGTAATTCACTTGAGCTAAATGGCTAATTTACAAGGCTTGGAATGTGCCACAGCAGAATGATCATGAAGGCTTAAGTTGCCCTTTCATACAAAAAATGTAAATGGGTACAAACAAGTATTAAATATACTTTACCATTATGTCCTGTAAATACTGCTGAAAACAATAATTGAAGAACTGTGTGATGATGGGTAGGCTTCCTACAGAACTTGCAGACTGCTGTGCAATAATTATTCTCTATATCACTAAAAAAGCCTTGTCTTCTCAGGAATCTGCAAATATTCTGCAGTGCATATGTCCAGAACTTCAAATTATATTGATTTAATTAGCACCTTTTGGGATAACAGGTAAGGAATTTTATGTGCATATTAAAGTGCAGCGTTAGGAATTGTGATGTTCTCCTGATGACTACTGAAATTCTAAGAGAGCTTGTCAAATCTCCTTTCCTGTAGTACTCATTCATTGTATGTGCTTCAATTGCCTATCTTGCTGCAAAGCCCATACACTTACTAAGGTACACTATTTGTGAGATCAATTCCCTTGCCTTCATTTGAATGTACTTATTCACATCTGAAACATTCCTTGTCTAAATTATTTCATAATGTGTTTGGTATTCACTGGTTTTGCACTACAGCAATTGGTGCATCAGCTCTTCTAACCAATTCACTCCAAATTAATTCAAACATTTGTTTTCCTGTTATCTCACTCCTGTAGCTGGTGACTGCAGCTCTGACAGCCTTCCTGAAATCAGAGCATTGTTTCTTAAATCATAAAAACAAGGTTTTCAGAGAAGCAGATACAAGATAGCCATGGCAGAGATTCTCTAACCTGAAGTGTTAGTAGTATTAACACACTTGAGCTGTTTCTGAAGTTCATATGTCTCAGAAGAGACCTAGTAGACACAGTTGTTGTGGGTATTTTGCAGCACTGCTGATAAGGGAATACCAGCCAGCATGTGCATTGTCCTTGGCCCCATTGGACCAAAACCAATTCTTTATCCTATGTGAGGGACTGATGTAATAGCTACTCTCCGATTTTGACCAGGCGTGCTTGGGGTCATTTTCTCAGCTTCTTTCTGAAGCAATCCAGACCAGTTCACCATAAAAATCCTGATAATATTGTGAGTATTTATGGATAATTACCAAGAATACACAATGATACTTTTTAATCTTACGTTCTGTCAAATAGTCAAGAAAATCGAGTCTTTGGGGTTCTCTCATGCCATTGACAGGTACATGGATTAAAAGCAAAATGTCAGTTCTTCTTAGTAAAGAGTATCTGAGGTGTGTGTAGAAAGAAAACCATGGAGAATCATGGTTCTCCTGACAATAAGGAGCATAAATTTCTTTCATTAGCCCTTCGCAACTTCAAATATGATGATCTTTAAAGTTTATGGAATATACTAGCAAAAAGTATTTGGGAAAACCACATAAGCATTCTGAAGTAGAATACTTGAAATATGAAAAAAGTGCATTTGTTACACTTCATCACAATGCTTGGTTTTTTTCCTCTCTGTCTAGCAGTACACAACAGGAAAAAACTTAAGGTTTGAGAGAAAGTAGGAAAAAATGCAAAGGTAATTATGTGTCTAATTTCTTCACATAAAACTTCAATTATATATTCATATCAGACAATTGCATATGAAGTAACTGTAATTGTCTGCTTGTGTGTCCCATAAGCAGCTAGCCCCTATCTTCATGCAATCACAGTAAATCCACATGCACATAAAATTCAGAGTTACAATCTTTTATTTCAATATGTGTGATGTTGTTCTCACAGGTCTTTCTGAAAGCTGATCTGATCTGCTAAAGATAACTAACAATTCTGGCCAGGCAATGGAAGCATATGAGCCATGAGCACTTCAATTCTCATATTTGTTAGGATTGTGCTCATACTAATGAGTATCACATCAACACCGTTGCATTCATTTTTAGCTTTATTCATTTAAATCACCTATATTCTTTTGAAGCTTCTGGATGCATAAGAAAAAGCCTAAGGCTGGATGTAGCCTTTTCAAGTTCTGCTTTTCAAATAAATCCATCATTAATTCACTGTTCTTTTAAAAACAAAACAAACAACAACAACAAAAAAAAAAAAAAAGGAGATTTTGGAGCGGAGATGATTTTCCTACTATGCAAATACACTGAGTTCAGAACCAAATGGGCTTGCAGGATCTTACTGAGTTTGTTGGATCAAGCTGCATGTATATAACTTCTTTCAGGGCAGTTTCGGACTAAGTCTCAGAACACAAATTCCTGACCTAATTTTTATTACAAAATGGGAATAGGATAACTTGCAGTTTTCCATTCCTTCAAGACTACACAAATTCTGAGTTAGAGACAGCAGTTGGTAAAACTGTGTGGACTCTGAAGATTCTGAAGATTTCCCAAGCATCTCCATATACTGTAGGAAAAACTGTATCTCTAGGTACTGAAGCATTTAAGTATGTAATGTGAATTTTACCCTTCCTGTAAAGAAATATGTGGTCCAAACAACAGGGACTATTGCTTTTTGGATGAGAAAGGACTGATGTTGATGACGTTGCTCAGCCTAAATAAAGGTCTTTGGTCTTGAACTAATAAATACTAACCTATTTCCATCAATAAAAGCTTTCAATGCTATTTCTATGTTTTGGCCTAAAAGGCCTCCTTCACTGTGCAAGGTGCCAAAAGTACGAAATAAAACCTTATTTCCAAGTCCTTGCAGCTGTATGTCTTGATACAAATGGGAAAAATAAAATTGTCTGGTGATCTTTGTCAGGTAATAGGGAGTCTAAGGAAGATCTCTTGGTTTGAAATTTGTAATTGGAATTACAGATGGAAAAGGAGATTGAAACTTTTAAATTGTGCTGCCTCTGAGAAGCCCCTTTGCCTGATATAGCTGGAAGATTTCAATAGTTCAAAAGAGTTTCAACTCTTTTCTAAATCTTTATTATTTAATTGATTTTCTTAAAGATATGAAGCTTATTTTTTTCACTATGAATAGTTGTATGTACACAACTATGTTTATTTGCAATGGTGCTACAGGATCACAGAATAGCTGGGGTTTGAAGAACTGTCTGAAGATCAGCAAATCCAGTTCCCCTGCTCAAGGCAGGGTCATTCAGATTGCATCTCCATTTGTTTTGTTCATTCTGGTTTGGTCTTTTTTAAGACAAAAATGCATAAATATTTTAAATAGTAGTACTTCTAATGAAATCAGATGCTTGTAAAAAGGATATGTGAATGAGAGGAGAATGAAACCCTTATTAATGAATCCTGTATCTCTTGCATTTCATTATACTTGCTTACATTCACAAGATTACTTTAGGCATCTTTATCTTGAAGGGGTGCTATAACGAGCAGTGTCAATTCTGTACTCCTGGTGTGAATAGCAGTATCAATATTTATATTGTGGTAAATAGTTTTAGCTCATAGCCTTATCTTTGTAATTGCTGAACATACAGCCCAGCAGTTCAAGTGTCTGTATGAGGTTAACTTGAAACCAAGCTGAGGTTGTTAGGGCTCATATTTAAAGTAAACAAAAGGGAACCTGGATATCTGATATTACCTGTTGTTTTCCTTGTACCTTCTGGCATAAGAACGTGCACTCAGCCACACGATACCCTTTCTCTTCTCTGTTCCTGCAGCTTCTCAGGTCTCTGATACTGCTGCCCATAACAATGAAATGAAAAATTGGTAGAAAGAGAGTTTTAAATGTTCTTTGTTGCACTCTTGCTATCATAAATGTGAAGATATCTTATGGATCAATTCCATCTCTTCTTTATGATTATAGGTTCTTTTTGCTTCTGCATGGTATTGCTGGGGGAAAAAACAAACAAACAACCCCAAACCAGACAACAATTGCCAATATGAAAAAGTGTTCAGCTGTATGGGACCCAGGAACACTCTGGAATCTGCCTGAAGCTTCCAGGAGTAGAAAAATACAGGCTCCCTCCCCAGGAGAGAACAAAGGGATAATTGACAACTACAGCAACCAACCAGGCAGCTGAGCCCATGTACGGTTAGAGCCAATGAGTGCGTAAGCTTTGTTTAAACCAGCCAATGATGAGATTGAGCGTGGGGTTCAAATTGTCTATCTAAGACAGCTCTGAATAAACTCAGGGGAGAGAACTAAGCTTTGGACCTGGTCACCACCACAGCCACTTCTCTCTGATTTGCCAATATCTCAGTTTGTGAGACAGTAGGACTCGACACAGCTGCCTTTGTAGATTTTAGCAGTAAGAAGCAACTACATTGTAACCATCCAGGTCTCTGAGGAGTTTGCCATAATTCTTATTATAGATCTTCGAAACTATTTTAATAACTTCCTATGTAAGATTCTGAATCTTAAGCTTAGATAAAGTAAAAACCAATATAAATTTTCAAATATTTAATGAGGCTTGAAGTTTTTATTATTATTTGAAAGGTGAAGAATATTTCAAAAATTAAGAGAGGGTGTGAAACATACAGTAGAGAAACTTTGTTTTTTAAAAGTAGTTCAAATACCATGACAGCAACCATAAGCTTATTTCCTCAATAATTTGATTTCAAAACCCTATTTATCTGCATAGGTTTTCTGAAGGTGGAGTTCAGTTTCAGCACTTATTTTCCCTTTTCCTAGCTTTTCAATGCTTTGGTTTATCTGCTCAGTTGATTTAAAAAACAGGGGGTTTTTACAGCTCTGGCTCCAACCATCTGTCATTTAAAAGCTCTACTTTCAACATCTATAGGTTGCTGCACTCCAAATTTTTTTGCAATGTTTTAATATTTACTGTGTACATGAACCTCTGTAGTATTTCAGTATGTTCACCCAGTGAGGTGTGTAACAAACCTCCCTCTGTGAGGGTATATTTGTGAATAATATCTATTTGTATACCTGTAGTATATCTGTAGTTCAGGAATATTGAATAACAAAGCATCATGAAATCATAGAATCAACTCCAACAGCAAACCCAGCATCAGTAAGTCCACTATTAAACCAAGTCCACTATTAAAATATATCTCCAGGTGTTGCCAGAAAAAAGGCCAGAAATAACTAACACCCTCTTTTTGAGTATTAGAAAGAAAGCACTCTTTTATGGTACCGTGTGTCATTCCAAATTGCACACCCCAAATGACACAGGTCTTACAGATTTATACCATTCTCTAATTATTATGTTTAACCATTACATTATACTGTTCCAGATGGTTCCACCCATCTTCTCCACCCTAGACACGCCTCTAGAATTAGGGTCAGGTCTCCAGAGCCCTACAGTCCTCCTTTAGTTCTCCCCCACATTGGATTGGCCCCTCTCTTCTGTTAAGAGGTGCTGACCTCTTCTGGGATGGTTTCAAGGTTCCTGGAGCAGCTTGTTAGCTATGTTTTCTTTTTCCGTCTTCTTACCACTATCTGTCTCAGAGTGGGAGAGGCCTCCTTCCTTACTGAACCGTCTGCCTGTTAAAAATTTCTAACAAAAAACGATATTTAGAAACTCTGTAAAAGAAATGAAAGAGAAATTTTCAAAATTTCCCTTAGGGCTACACAGGAATGGTAACTCAACCACTTTCCTTGGCAGCCTGTTTCAGTGTTTGACAACACTTTTGGTGAAGAAATGTTTCCTAATAACCAATCTAAACCTCTCCTCAAACAATATGAGGCCATTTCCTCTTCCTATTGCTTGTTACCTGGGAGAACAGCTGATCCTCACCTGGTTACACTCTCCTTTCAAGTAGTTGTAGAGACTGATAAGGTCTCCCCTGAGCCTCCTTTTCTCCAGGCTGAACAGCCCCAAGTTCTTCAGTTGTTCCTCATAGGACTTGCACTCCAGACCCTTCACCAGCTCTACTGCCCTTCTCTGCATATGTTCCAGCATGACAATGTCTTTCTTGTAGTAGAAAAATTGTCTCTGTAGCGAGACCCAAAACTAGACATGGGATTCAAAATGTGGCCTCATCAATGCCAAGTAAAAGGGAATGGTCACTGCCTTGGTCTTGCTGGCCACACTATTGCTGATCCAAGCCAGGATGTCATTGGCCACCTGGGCACGTACAGGCCCATGGTCAGCCACTCTTGACCAACACCCCAGGTCTTTTTCTGCTGGTCATCTTTCCATCCACTTGTGACACAAGTACAGAACCAGGCACTTTGCCTTGTTGAACCTCTTACCACAGATCCACTCAGCATGTGCACATCCCTCTGCATAGACTTCTTACTTTCCAGCAGATCAACACTCCCACCCACCTTGGGTGTCACCTGCAAACTGACTGAGGATGCACTCAACCTCCTTGTCCTGATCATTCCTAATAAAACCCAGGGCTTGCACCAGTACTGATGCATTAGGAATGCCACTTGTGACTGGCTGCCAGCTGGATGTAACTACATTCATCACTGGTCTCTGGGCCTGGCCATCCAGACAGGTTTTTATGCAGCAAAGCATGCACTTATCTAACCCATGAGCACCCAGTTTCTCCAGGAGAATACTGTGGGAATTGGTGTCAAAGGCTTTACTGAATTCCAGGCAGACAACATCCACAGCCTGTCCATCATCCCCAGGGTCACCCTGTCATAGAGGGCAATGAAGTTGGTCAAGCAGGACCTGCTTTTCATAAATCATGCTGACTGGGTCTGTTCCCCTAGTTGTCCTGCATGTGCCATCTGATGGCATTCAGGATGGCACGGCACTCTTGGGACAGGCACTCAGCTGATGTCTTGTTCTGTCTGTCTGACTGGCCTGTCCTAGGTATGGTAGGGTGAGGCTCCAGTAATCAGTGTCCTTCCCAGACTCCCCGATACTCCTGTCCCTGCTCACCTCCTTCTGCAGCTCTGTCACTAAGCTACAGCTGTAGAGGAGTTCATCTACCATGGTCCACCTTCCACAGCTATGGTTACTTGTCTTTGTTTCAGCTGGGATAGAGTACATTTTCTTTTTAGCAGCTGGCACAGTGCTGTATTTTGGGTTTATTATGAGAATCATGCTGTTGAATCAGTAATATTTTGGTTGTTGCTCAGTCGTGCTCACCCTAAGTCAAAGAATTTTCTGTGTCCCATGCTCTACCAGTGGGCAGGTGCACCAAGGGCTAAGGTTGAGCATGGCCGAGAGACCTGACACGAATTTTCCATACATAGATCCACATGCCTAGTATATAAACAGGGAGAAGTTGGCTAGGAGGGGTCAATCATTCCTGGAGGATGGGCTGGGCATCAGTCAGCGGATGGTGAGCAACTGTGTTGAGTATCACTTGTCTTTCTGGAGGTCTATTCCTGTCTCTTTCATTATGATTATGATTATTATATTTTCTTTTATTTCAGTGATTAGATCGCTCTTGCCTCGAGCCACTAGTTTTACCTTTTTTGATGTTTCCCACACTCCATCACACAAAGGGGGATGGTGAGCAACCAGCACAGTGTGCACAGTTCAGGTTGAATGTACCAAGTCTGCAATGGCCACTCTTTCATTCCTTTTACAGGGTAAAGACAATGGTTAACCGAGTCTGCCCTTTGCTGAAGGCAGGCTGAAGTGACTGTGTTCATTAGTGAGAACTCCAGTTGCCATGTGAATGCTATTCCTGTGTATTTCTTGGAGACAGTTCCATAGTTCTCCCTGCTTCCAACAGTTTTTCTTAGAGAAGGTGGCAAGAATTTTTGAGCAAGAGTTTCATTGTGAGTTTGCAGAACTTTATTTAAAAGAAGCTTGAGAGTTTAATTGTGAAATAATTATTCTGTTATAAAATTGTGGGGAAACAAAAAACGAAAGGGAAAAAAGTGATACGAATTAAGAAGCTCACAGAGAGAGAGACTCACAGCATTGAAATAGATGGTCTCTAAGATGCCTTCCAACACACACAGTTCTATGATTCTATGAATTTACCCTCCATGGAAGATTTGTCAGAACCAATCCAGTTTTGAACTTTCCCACTTTTTAAAGCCTAGGGTGTACTAGTGCATAGGAAAAAACATCCTCTCAGATAAAATGGGAAAATCCCCATGCTGAGAGTGAGGATCATAGAAACTGGTTTTAAGTACTATGTAGTTTTAAATCTCTTGTTGAAGGTAATAAGTAGTAGTGAAATTAGAGACTTCCTGAGAAAATCATAAAAGATTAATAGCTTGTTAACTGAAGAACAAACCTTGTTTATCTTGTTCACAGCGTGATTCTGTTTTGCTCGACGGGATAGGTTTAAGTAGCAATATTTGATATTTCAACTTTCTTGTCATTACAAGACAAATGAGGTGTTCTTGTGGCGGGGGGGTAATGTAATTACTCTTATTTGAAGCAAATGTAAATTAATATTTTGGTCTTCACAGTCATGTAGGTCTTCTCAGTCTACAAAGAGTAGTTAATGCATGCTCTGTGTGTGTATATACATATGAATACATATATGTATATGTATACATATATGTATTTGTACATTTATACACACACATATATATATATATGTATATGAGAAAAAGTCAATAGATATGAGGAAAGACTATCTGTCCTTCCAAAGAACATTGTACTTGTTCTTTCTATCTATCTGTGGGGTATTCAGATTTGGCTTTTTGATTGCTTTATGATTCGGATAATTAAGCAACACTACAGAACCTTTTGCACATAGGCTTAACAGCAATCTCTTTTATTTCTTTTTTATTTTTGCTTGTTTTCTGTTTGTTTGGTTTTTACATTGCTAAATGTAAAAAAAATGTAGATTTTATCTCTTTTTTTAAGCATAATCAACCTTCTAGTTTATTAGGAAAGGAATACATTGTAGTTTGAACTTCATGCCTGCTGAGAAACATAGCATCCATAGATAAAAATGCCTGTTCTGCAGAAAAGAGAGAAGATGAGAGAATTGCTGTGGACACTGTGTCCTGACTTGATGGTATTGAATCATTCCAGAGAGCTGACTCAAGCATCATGCACCTCTTAATCAGATAATGAAGTGTCATTCTAGTGATCATGGTGCACCCTCTTCACTGCAAGATATGAGGTACTTGACAGTGGCTTTATTTAGTATGTTACAAGGATTATTTTGCCCCAGCAGGCTGTGCTAACCATGTGAAAAATTTGATTGTGAGGAAGCAGTTTGATCAGAAATCATACCAGGCCGATTTGATGCTTTGTTGCTTATCCCACAGCTTTAAGAGATTGATTTCTGGGTCTATAATCATGTGGTGGTAGAAATAGTCTAACAAAGTAAATGCAAAGACAGGATGTTTTTCCAAGTGAAATTATAGAAACATTCAGGTTGGAAAAGACCTTTAAGATCATAAAGTCCATAACTAATACTCTGAATTTGGAAATCAACAGATTTCTGCAGAAAATTTAGCAAAAAAATTTTTAGGTTTGCATTTGAATGTAATATTCTTCACTAGAAGACTGCATTGATCTAATGTATTTCTAATGTGTGTCTGGATGGAAACTGTATCAGGAAACAACGCATCTGAAATTTAATTTCTGACTTTAATTTGTTAGAATCTGACACCCTCCTTAGCTGTTTCTCTTCAAATTAACACCTATCTTGTTCATCTTGGGCAGAACAGAGGCCTTGAAAACATATCATGGAAAGCGATAATAGCATTTGCTCACATTTATTCATGTGCAGATAATGTATTCTTCAGCCCCTAAGCTTTTCCATGTCAGACCTGACATTTATGGATGACAGGTTTCCCCTTTCTCATTCTCAGCTTTCTCTAGAACTGTTTTTGCTCTTAGGAATGCTTATATTCTAATGACATCACTTTTGCTGTCTGCCATGCATTTTTTCAACTACACTTTTTTAATGTAGAAAACATGGAAGGATTTTATTTCTTAATTTGATTGAGCACATAATACAAATGACCATACTAGGAATGTCAATAATGTTTTAAATTATTTCATCTCATATACAATCAGCAGTTTTCATTTAATGTGCAACTTGCTCACACAAGTGTCTGTCACTTCAAAAACAAAGGTTTCAATGTCTGTTTACTGTTGTGGATAAATAATGAAAACAGTGGACTTCATGGTGCTATCTCTCTGGTATGTGAACAGATAGCCACCTTCTTTGTGTTCTGCATCGCAAAGTAATGGGTTATTATTCACGGGGAAGTGCTAGGGAATGTTTTCCAACAGTCTGATGAGACTGAAATTCTCCTGAAGCCAATGTGTTAGACTGGATGGGTACTGCAAAATGTGATGTTTGGTGTTTTCTAAGAGGACACAGCATGAAATTTGTGATACTTCTTTAATGTTTAATTCAAAATTTTGGAACTCTTTCTGCCCTGGGGCAATAACATTTGGTTAGCCTGTCATCCAGTACCCCAATTTTCATTGTATTATCTCTCTGAACATCACTCCAGATTGTTCCAGGAGTTGTCAGAGAAGCTTTCTTTGCAAGCACGGTGTATTGGTTTTTCTGTGGCCAGGTTTTGGTGGCAGTGGGGGGGGGCTGAGGGAGAGGCTTCTTCGAGAAGCTACTGGAAGTTTCCCCCATGCCCAGGCTGGGCCCGCTGCTGACCAAGGCCAGGCCAATCAGTAGTTGGCAGAACGCCTCTGTGATAACATATTTAAGAAGGAAGAAAAAAAAAAAAAAGTAGTTGGAAAGGAAGATGGCTGCCGGAGAGGAGCAGGGTGAGAGCTTGTGAACAACAACGCAGACACCAAGGTCAGTGAAGAAGGAGGGGGAGGAGATGCTCCTGGCGCCGGAGCTGAGATCCAGCTGCAGCCCATGGGGAAGACCATGGTGAAGCAGTGACCCCCTGTAGCCCATGGAGGACCACAGGAGTGCAGAGATCCACCTGTAGCCCGTGGAGGAGCCACGCCGGAGCAGGTGGA
>VXBA01001387.1:56180-68696 GCA_013399895.1 Serilophus lunatus
GAGGGAGAGGCTTCTTCGAGAAGCTACTGGAAGTTTCCCCCATGCCCAGGCTGGGCCCGCTGCTGGCCAAGGCCAGGCCAATCAGTAGTTGGCAGAACGCCTCTGTGATAACATATTTAAGAAGGAAGAAAAAAACCTCTCGTTATATTCTCTCTCCTCTATAGCTGGGCATGGGGGAGTGAAAAGGTGGCTGTAGTGGGCCCCTGGCACTCAGCCCGGGTTAAACCACTACACACGGTATCAAAATACGTGAGTACACTGCTAAGAGGGTTTTTCAAGAGCTTAGGAAAATGCCTGATGGAGGGTGTTAAAATTACTCTGTGAAAAAAATGTTTTGGTCTTTAGATGAGTATGTGTGAACTTGTGAAATAAAATATGCATCTGAAAGGTCATGGATTCTGTACTTTGATGGAGTTAGAAGATCAGGTTATCCTATATGTGTAGTAATAAAGCAAGAGAAAACTAAGGTGTGTAAAACAGAGAATGAGAAAAGATTTTGTTAAAAGAGTTCTATGAAATGCTCTACGGAAGATATGAAAGGAATTAAAAAAACACACTCCTCACCAAAAAAAAGAAAAAAAAAAAAGAAAAAAAACACCGAAAAAACATCCAACAACAATAACAAAAGCACCCGCCAAAACAAAACAAGAATCAAAACTATATATAGTCAAATCTATCCCTAACAAAACAGGATTGCTACCTGAATACAATGTGTACTAGTGTCCAGCCAAGGGAGTTTAAGATCATTTGTCACCAGTCTGCCCACTAGGTCTTGTTACTACTGGGGTGGGTCACCCCAGGAGAGAATTCTGCCAGCAGTGGGAAGGGCATTTAAGAGCACAGGAAAAGTTGAGCAATAAAAACAACAGGCAGAACTGTCAGAAGTGTGCAGGGGAATACGGGTCACAGTCACCAGGATCTTGCTGAAGACAGGCAGAAAGACTCTGCTGAAGCTTTGCAAAGGGCTATTACTACTCTTCCATATACATCCTGGACTAGAGTGAGGAAAGAATTTTGCTTACCAACACAAAGTGTGACTATCATTTTCATCTTCTGTTTCCTTATTGCATACGATATGATTTATATTTTATGATTTTTTTATTATATAATTATTCTAGCTTTGGCACCACTAAAATCCGGCTCTGGAGTTGTCATGGGCACATCTGATTTATTTTCTTGTCCATATCCTGAAAAGATTTGTCTAGGATACAGAACCTTCATTTGGCCAAAGTGTATGTGGAAACCAGAAAAAAAAAAAAAGGGAAACTGTAGGGGTTGAAAGGAGAGGGGGGTACACGGGGGGGCTGGCGGGTTCTTAGAGGGGGCGGGGGAGGGGGGAAAGGGGAAGGGATCCCCGCTTTAGCTATAAACCCTGGTTTTTTCAGTTTTTTTCTCCTCGCTTCCTTTCCTGACTCACCGCTGGTTCTCCCCGGGACACAGTTTAACTCCAGCATGGCCCCGGCACCAGGAGTCTGTGGGGCCGGTTCCCAGGAGCCCACGGTGCCAGTGCGGGGTTGTGGGGCAGGCCGGGCGGAGACGGTGGGCTGCGGGCACTGGTCGCAGCTCCGTGGCAGCGCTGCGCGGGACATCCGCTGCTTTTCCCCGAGCCTCGCGGTGGCTGCTCTCACACACACGCCTTCCCCTTCCCCGGCACTGGTGCCGCACTGCCACAAAGAAGCCGGCAGGCACGGCGCTGCTGTGGGATTGGGTCCCTCGCAGAGCGAAGCCCAGCACCAGGTGTCTGCTGTTGCATGCATGACTTCTTCGCAGCAGCGGCTGCAGCGCGCAAGTTCCTCCCGGCACGGAGCGGTCCCAGCGCCAGCTGACTACTGCCCACGGGTGATTCTCGGCGGTGCCCCGGTGCCCGTGGCCGCGGGGCAGTAACATCAGAAGCATTCTGCCGCCGTGGCCAGTGCCTGGCGGTCAGCAGTGGCTCTGCCGGCCCCCGCACCGCACCGGGGTGCTCCGGTGGCCATGTTGGCCCCCACGCTGCCAGGGGGAGCCTGGTGGGGGGGTCCCAGTGGTCCCGGCCACCCCCGGGGGCAGCCCCTGCGCGGCATTGTGGGTGCGATGGCTGCTCGGGCAGNCTCGAAGGGGGAGGTGGAACCCAGACCGCTGGCCAATCTGAAGCGGCAAAGCCGGGAAGAGGACCATGAGACTCGCACGGGACTTGGAGAGCTTAAAAGCCCGAAGAAACAGAAGTTCGCTCTCTTTGGCCTCCTGTGAGCTGGAGAGCAGCAGCACGGCTCCCCTTCTCCTACTCCCAGGCCTTGTGGCTTGACTCCGCCCACTCCCATCAGTATCAGAGCCAAGCCAGTACAACTACAGGTTGAAGGCTTCCCCAAACATCCCGGGTTGGTGGGGGAGGAACCTTTCACTGTGTTGTGGTTTTTTTTTTCAGAGACTTCAAGGGCTGGGAGTTGGCTACCATCAGAGAAAGGGAGAGAGAAGAAGGAAGTGGCTCTCCCTTCCCACTGCTTCTCTCCGGCCAGCCTCCCTGGTCTTTGAAAGCAATTCCCTTATTTCTTTTTTTTTCCCCTTTTCACGTGGTTTTTGTCGGGTGCTTTTTTGTGTTAACTCCCATAAACTGTTTGCTTTTTCTTTGGTTAAGTCTCAGGCAAATAAACTGTTTCCTGTTGTTAATTCTGTTCATTCTTCTCGTCACTATTGAGAGTGCCCCCTAATTAATATAGTGGTGCTAAACCACCACAGAAACTAAACCTTGCTTCAGAGCAATCTTGAAAACTTTGCAGAGGGCAGTTTAAGACAGGCATAATAAGGGGAAAATAAGATGTAGCAAGAAGGAAGATTGTAGTACAGCAAAGAGTGGGAAACTGCTAAGGTGCTCCAGAAGCAGTCACAGACCTTAAGGTATGAGGGAAAAGACGGAACAGTGTAGAGCTGTCTGTTACTCAGGAAGCCTTCCTTCTAAAAAGAAAATTTATGTGAGCAAAAGGCTGAAGTAAGGAATTTACCTTACAAAACTACAATGAGCTGAAGGGAGAAAATTCTTTGGTCTTTTTACTTCACTTGGAATATTCTGTTTGTAACATCTACTTGGATAAAATCTGGTTTTGAGTGTAAAAGCTTTTCATTTTTAAATTCATTTGAGCTGCTCACCATACTTTGGAAAGGTCTGGAACCTCCATCTTCAACCATGAGCCAATTCAAGTATTTAGTAATCTTCAGTATTCCTGGGATGCTTTAATAAAAGATGCAGGCAGATCTGTCTCAAAATTCCAGCCTTAACTTCTGACATTACTGGTATTGCAAATCAATTTATTGGAAAAACAATAAATGTTCATTTAAGACAAGAGGAGGAGAGAAACTATTCTGTTCTTGCTTTCCTGATATCTCTGTATATTTTTATCACTGTGAGAAACAGTAAAAGAATCACCTCAAGATTATCTAATGCCACTCCTTGAGACACTCTATTTCACAATAAACTGGTTCTAACCTGAGATGTGTTTTTCTCCTTAAAATTGACAAGAATTCAATACAATAGTACAGGCACTAAAAATGTGGTTCTGTATGCAACCTTGTTTGAGAAAATTGATTATCTCTGCTTCCACAGCTAGAGTGCCAATAAGGTGGAGGGAGTAGAGTCAGCTCCTAAGAATCAAAGTACCTGTACAAAGCACAGATCAGACTATGAATCTCTCTCTCCCCGTGCCAAAAAAAATTACAATCTTTACTATGTGATGATGGCTTGCATATACCTGCTTTATAGCTGGCAGAGGAAGACTTGTGAGGCACTAAGGTTCACATCCATTTTTATGAGAATATGCAGTTACTCCTAAGGTGACTCCTTAGAAGAGACTGCTCCTAGACTCCAAGGTTGCCAAGATTAGAAAGAGTGCTTGTTGAATAGTAAGTATTAATGAAACAGTAGATTTTTTTTATGTATATAACTGAATATAGCTGAATTGAAGGTAATGTCAACAACAGCAACAGCAACACCTATGTGCAAGTACAGCGCAAAACCAAAACGATGTCCCTAACAGAGATGACTCATGTTCAGCTCTTAAAGACTATAGAACAGACCAGCTATCAGATAAAGGCAATAGATAAAAGCTTTTAGATATTGCATTGTTCTTAGGTGACAAAAGGAGGATAATGCCAAGAAATCCACAACTGAGTCTGCAAAAAAAAAAAAAAAAAAAGAGTTCTATGTCAAAACATGAAGGTGAGGTCAGCTTGAAGCCTTTGGTGGATTGCAAAGGAAAATGACCCAGGAAGGAGTGCACTGAGAAAGAAATTCAAATTTCCTGGAAATATGAGGGACCTACAAGTAGATCTATATGCTGTTGCTGTGTATTTAATTTAAAGATTTTTAGATGCTTTCTATCTCTCAAAAAAAAAAGTTCATAAAATTTTAATAATAAAGAAGGAAATAGATCAAAATAAAAGCCATTCTACTCATTGGACACAGTGGAAATTTCTATTGAGATTTGGGAAGGTAAGCTATTCGGACGCCTGTAGTTTGGGCCCAAAATGTTAAGAAGCAATACCGGTTCTTTTTCTTGAATTCAAGAAAAAATATACTGTCAAGATACTAAGTCTCAACAAAACTGTTGCCTCAGACATGAACCTCCTAAGGTTCACCAACTGTTCTGGCTATTTTTTTGTATTGTATGAGACAATGAAGTTGTTTGGCATAACCAAATGTGAAGAATTTAGAGTCAGGGCAGAAATATGTATGAATGCATGTAATTAATGTAGAACAATTAAAAGGAGGACTCGATTCTAAAACTTTCAGTGCAATCACCCAAGCCTCTCTTATTCCAAAAAAACCCCAGAGTTGAATTAAGCAAGATTTTCAAATGTTGTATTTTAAATGTGGAATTCTCTTTAAAATAAATTTTAAAATAGTAAGGTGGGTGGGAACCTTTTATACTTAACTGGAAACTGAAAATAATATATGGAGGTTTCCTCCAATCAATTTCAAAGCAGTAACAACATAGGGAGATAGACTTTTCAGAAACAAATTTTCTAAAGTTGTAATGTGGATGCTGATGAATCAAAGGCATGGCTTGAATATGACATATTGCCAGTATAGCTTTACCTTTTAGTGGCATTCATAGGCAGTCCTCTTGGTATGCGTTTGCCACAGGCTTATTAAGAAGAGAAGCTCTGCAGAAGTGGTCAGGGAGGACAGAAAATGCTCATATGGGAGGGGTGCTGTGCTCTGGGAGAAAACAGCAGAGAAATCAGGGTTGTGGACAGTCAGTGTTGCGCATACTATTATCAAATCTCAAATTTGAAATCCCTGTTAAATGTTAAATGTTAAATGTGTTTCTCTGTCCCAGTTCACCAACCATGAGAAAGATAAAAAGAAACATTTCTTTGCTAGAAGGATTTAGATTTAGGGTGTAGAAATCCATACGAAAACTCTGGAAGAGTTGAATTTCTGGGACTAGAAAATAAGCAATTAAACATATTCTGCCTGAAGCTATTAAAATTGGGATCTAATATGTGGTCTTTAGGAGCAGTAAACTGGAGTAACTTTGGTCAGGGTAGACCACTATAGAAAGTGTGTAGTTTTGGTAGACATTTAGCTGTTGTCTCATGAGCTCTCTGGGTTTTAAACTAATATTTTCCTAAAATAAAAAATACTTAATGTATTGTTGATTCTGATGGGCAGTATCTTCTTACAAATATCAAAATCAACAAAACATTATTCAGTATTCTGAGCAAACATATGATAATTATGATAACTATTAAAATTGTTATAGAAATTTATACATATTAATATATAAATGTTATAAATTATATTAATATATAAATTTATAAATATGTTTCTTGTAGTGTCTTGTAGTGACAGATGTCAAACTTAATAAATAGCCTCTTTATCTGGATAGGCACGTTATAAACTTTTTACAGAATATAAATCTTAGTTTACAACAACATGTGCTGTGATTTTTTTATATATAGCCATTAAAAAGCTGTAAAGTATTAAAGCTAACATTCATAGAACGGATAGAATCAGGAAAACAATATTCTCATCTTGTGACTAATCAGGAAAAGTATATTCTATAGAATATGCAATATTTATTGATGGCTGATTCATGAAAGGCTTCCAGAATCATGGTTGTGAAGACAACCATCATCTACCATAAAAGGTCGACATAACATATTCCCCAAAATTGTGTAATACAAATGTATTATGGCATAAGTGAGATCTCCATTCTCTATTTTCTCCCCAACAACTTTACGTGCTTCATCAGCCTAACTACTTTGCATAGAAGATGACAGATAAGAGAAGGTATGGCTGGGAGGGGCCTGGTTGGTGAAGAAATCTGCATGCCACCTGGAAAAGCTGCTTTCTTCTAGCTTGAGATGCATATCTAGCCTATGAGTTCAAAACCTAATTTTTACCTTTAGTCCGTGAGCTTGTGTTGGCATTCATCCATTCAGCTGAGAGGCGGGAGTGTGTGCAGCAATCTGTATGGGATTCTGGTTGAAATGAGTCAGATACTTGATGGCATCTCTCCTATCACATAGCAGGCTCCCTCTGAATATACGGAGGATTCCTACAGTCCTTATCATTTGAACATCTTCATGTATAACTCTTCTCCTTGGTCTGCCTGTGAATATACTGTGAAATATTTTATTACATTTCTGGCAGTTCTTATCATGAAGCAACACTATATTATGGTGTTACATATAACAGTCCTACTCACTTAATGAAGCAACTGGTGCATGCAGTGTCAGGTTGTAATTGCCTTGCACCTTCCAAATTGCCTTGTACAAGCAATAGCTTTTCTTTCAGTGTTTTCTAAGGTGTTCTTTGAGTATTATCTGATTATCTTACAATCACTAATAGATTTTTCTCCCTATTCTGTTGAAATGATTGGGAATTGTCATTAATTTCTGTTTTAAAGGTGGACAATCAAAGGTTAAAGTGAATTAATTATCTCTGTAAATCAGTAGACAATTCTAGATCCACCAAATCTCAGTTCAGTGCCTTAGTCATTTTGTTTTTCAGGAGAAACCAAAATCTCAGAAAATCTAAGAAATTATTGTAGATTCTACAGTCAAGGGAGTTTTCAATGGTATGGAAAAGTCTTTTTTTATTTTTGTGGGAAATTAAAAAAAAAAAAGACAGACTTTCACTTTATAAAAATATTCAGAAAATTCTTACAAAAGCAACTTTAAAAACTAGTACGGCTGGATTTGGAGATGCCAGAAAAATCCACAGTTTATCTAAAAATTACCAGGTGCTTGGGCTGAGCTAGCAACATCTGAGAAAACTGGCCTAAATATACTTGCACAGCGTCCAATCTCCCACAGTCAACAGTTCTATGAGCTATATCTGCCTCTGTGTTCTTATACTGACCTCATCAAAAAAATGAACAGGCATAGAAATGCAGACAGTTTTTATTAGATCATAAATTAAATTCATTAGCTTTTGTTATAGAGATGGCATAAAGAAAATTCAAAGTGAGTCAATGAGAGAAGAAATCTAAAGAGGTTATAAATAACTTCCCTACTGCCCATTCTGGCCTTGCAGGGCAAGTACTTCATTTCTGCAAAGGTTTTAAACTCAGCTCAGTGGCTTTCTCTTTTTCCAAGTTCTGCTTATTTCTTCCTGGTTGAGGACAACTTTCTCCCATGAGATCTTGCTGTTTGTACCCTACTCCACAGTCCATAGGCTCTCTACAAGCTGCATGCTCACGGGACTTTACTGATACTCTTGTTCCATCCAGTTTTCATGTTCTGTCACGCTCTGGAAAAGACCCATTTCCCTCCACCTTTCAGAGGCCTCCTAAACTGGCCAGCTCTGTAGTAAATGGCTGATATCTGTTCTGTGTAAGAGGAACACTTCTTCACAGGGGTAGCAATAATGGACAAACTGTTGAATGACAGTTTTCAGAGTAATTTCTTACTATGATCAAAACATACTGGTGCCTCTTGGTGCAAAACACAGACTTCTGAGGGCTGCTGATCAAACCTAATTACTCCATACATTAGGCCTGTGAAAAACTCTCCTTTGTTTAAATAGTATTCTGTTCATGGACTGATACTAAAATCCACGATGATTGTGGTCTGGAATTTTCTTTCCTTGACAGGGATTGAGCCAAGGCAAGGGGCTCAACCAAAAAGGACTCATTCCCCTGAAATTAATTTTAGGAACCAGTGACAAGACTCAGGGTTGGAGGAGTTGTGCCTGCTGTTGTAGAGAAGTAGCCATTTGTGTGTGAAGGTATCAGCAGGATGACCCAGCAGGCATAGGGTTGTCAGCCAGATAGTCATCACAGCCTCTGGATAAGCAGGACTTCAGGACCATCAGCCTGGCTGCTCCTCAAATGACTTGGACACCATGGCTCTGGCACTTAAAAAGGGAAGCCATGCCTGGTGTCCTTGACCACTTACACTAAGTAACACGAAAGAACCTCTGAAGAGCTACAACATATATATTGGGCTCTCCACAAGGAGACCTGAACATGCAGGGGGGGCATTGACAGCATGTCAATATGGATGTGTGCCCCATTCCCAGGGCTGACCACACATTCGCAAACCCACACGTGGGTTTTGTGCCCTGGTAATGCTGGATACAGAAGCCTGCTGGGTGATGATGTTTGAGGAGGCTGGAGCTCTGACACCTCTCAATGCTTAGTTGCTCCCCACAGGACTCCTCCTCTGAGCTGGGTTTCTGTTGCTCTCCTAATCACAAGACAGAGTGCTGCAGAGGAGATCTGCTCTGGGACCTCTTCCTGGCCGTATTCTTCTGATGGCAGGCAGGAGAGACAGCCCTGTCCTCTTCTTCCTTGTTATCTGCTGGCGGCACCCACAGGACATGATTGACAGGCCACCTGTGGAGTGGGCACACAGCTTTCATTGTGGTCCATCACTGGATGCAGCTAAACAGAAGTGATGGAAGCATGAGGCCAAGCAGGCTGTGTTGCTGATTCCTCCTAGGCAGCTGGGGTATGGGTCATCTTCTGATGCTTTTGACTGCTGTGCCCACTCCAGCTGGCTTCCACTAGCCATCTTGGCAGAGCACTCTTCTCCAGAGCTTCCTCTACAGCTGACACCATATACTACAAAGACAGACAAGCCACATCACTCTGAAGGCGAAAGTTTGAGACAGCATTGCATTTCTCTTTCTGATGGGGGGAGGAGAATTAAAATCAAGAAGCCATTCAGCCCTCTTCTGAAATGTTCCAGAATAACAAAATGTGTATCTGTGAGGACTGTTCTATCAATAGTGCAAATGAGGGGGGCTGTGTGTGCACCCCCAATCTGTCCACCCACCATCCAGAGGAATCAGACGAGAGATGATGCTGGAACCCTAGGAGGTGACTCAAATTTTTTTCTCTATCTTTCCTTCTTCCTCTCCTTGGAGTTTAAATTGCTGCTGCTGCTCAACCTATCTCAAAGTTTGAACTGCTGCTGCCATGAGCTGTTCCAAAATCACTGTTGTGTGCTGTTCAGAAAAGTTTAAACCACTGCTGCTGCAGGCTGCTCAAAAAAGTTTAAATCATTGCTTCTGTGGGCCATTGAACCTATCGTAAGGTTTAAACTTTAAATCATTGCTGCCATAAATAAAACTTTCTAGTTGATCATTTGGCATTGTTCCATCTTAATTTAGCCCAAGGGTATCCCAAAGGTTGACTACTTCAGAGCAGGCAGCCTAGAACCACCCTCTCAGGACCAACATTTTAGATTGGCATTGTGGACAGGATTCCTTTATTTGTATTAAAATGATTGAGAGCATTGGGGTCCTTAGCACAACCCCATCTCTGAGAAGACCCATATCCTTAGGAAGAATAGTACTCACAGGTTTTGCTATGGTCTCTCTAGGAGGTTCATCACACTTGTAGGCTTTGCACTCCTCTCCTGGAGAGGTTAGAGGCTTATAATAACTGCCCTTCCCCTCCCAGCATGATTCTGTCCCATAACAATGGACATGATCCACAGACAGTGGCAGGCAGAATATGTTCTTAGCTAATGATAAGAAAGATGGGGGCATGTTTTTTCAGCAGGTTCTGTTTCAATGGGGCAAGGAATAATGACTTTAAACTAAAAGAAAGTAGATTTAGAGTAGACCTAAGGAAGAATTTTTTACAATGAGGGTGGTGAAACATTGGAACAGGTTGCTCAGAGAGGTGGTAGATGCCCTAACCCTGGAAGCATTCAAGGTCAGGCTGGATTGGGCTCTGAGCACCCTGATCTAGTTGAGGATGTTCTTTCTGGCTGATTGCAAAGGAGTTGGACTAGACAACCTCTACATTTTAGGAGGGATATTGAGGTACTGGAGCAGATCCATAGACAGACAACAAGGCTGGTGAAAAGAATGCAGCACAAGTCTTATGAGAAGCAGCTGAGGGAGCTGGGGCTGTTTAGCCTGGAGAAGAGAAGGCTCAGGGGAGACCTTGTCACTCTCTACAACTACTTGGAAGGAGGCTGTAGTCAGGTGGGTATTGGTCTCTTCTCCTTGGCAACCAGCAGTAAGACAAGACAGCAAAGTCTTAAGCTGCGCCAGGGAAGGTTTAGGTTATACATTAGGAGGAAGTTCATTACAGAGAGAGTTATTGGGCATTGGAATAGGCTGCCCAGGGAAGTGGTGAAAGTCACCATCCCTGGAGGTATTTAAGAAGAATCTGGATTTGGACTTAGTGCCATGGTCTAGTAGACAAGGTAGTGTTAGGTCAGAGGTTGGACTTGATGATGTCAGAGGTCTTTTCCAACCTAACTGATGCTGTGATTCTGGAATTCTGTTTCTGGGATTGCAAAGAACTCTGTATCTTGTTTGTAAAATGACTATGGGTAACTTATTAGTTTTCTTTTTAAGTTTTATTTATTTATCTTTCTTTGAAAAAATAAGAAGCATAAGTTAGATAATGAAGACTTACTGCCCCCAGGTGTTTGTGTGAGGACTCATTTGTTTAGGAAGCAGCAATATCCCTTAATGAAATACCTTTCTTTTTCTGCTCAAGAAAACAAATTCTACGCTTCTATCATAGGTGTCCAAAGACTTACACAATGTTTTAAGATATATGGTATCACCATAATTGTTAGAAATAACCAAGATCATGTCTCAAGCACTGACCTGAGCTGAATTTTCTTCAGAAACAGTTTCAGTTTCTAAAACTGTTACAGTTTTAATTGAGAAGGGGCAAACTTTTAACATATAATCTGCATACAACTAATGGTTTTGAACAAAGTAAATCTGATCTTATCCAGCTTACTTATAGTCAATCACAGAACAAAACTGAGGTTACTCTCAGATGAGAAACAGGGTGAAACATGAAAAAAGCAATGAAGCATGGTTTACATCCCTAGAAGCACCATAACACTAAAACCAAACCAAACCCAAAAACCAAACATCCAAAAAAACCACAGAAAAGAAGGTATTCCCATTTGATTCTCTAGAGGCTAGAGTAGTAATATCCCTTAATCTGCATATCCACTGACTTAATTCTCTGAACATCACAGTTCACACATTTCCTATGCAACACATGTCCTCTCACAAATTCCTCTGTTGCACTTCTCCATATTATAAAGATGAAGCTGCATTGGAGAATAAGCAGTCACCCACTCCTTTTTCCATCACATATCTGTCTGTATAGCACATAACTTCAGGGTATTGTACTTTTAAGCATACTTTGTGAATAAATATTTTCACAGTATTTTATGAATTAGATTGAATTATTTACCCTCCCTATCTCTCCAGCAGGAAGTTTGGAAAATGCCCAGTGCCCTGTGCTTGCTTGGGTATTTTTTTGTCCTCTGTACAGACACAGTGAATTTTTACATTTTCATGTGTCTTTTACATTTTCATGAGTAAATCAGCATAGTTCTGCTGACTAAATTAAAGTTCTGCTGGTGATTTTTGTGTGAGTGTGTGCACTCACATGTGGTGTTTCTATTTCTTGTACATGCAAAAGTTAAAATTTATTCTCTGGATTTTGAATTGCTTTGATATGTTAAGAAATTTTGAATTCAGAATCGATTACATAGATTATTACATGATCTATTGATGTTTTAATTAAATAGTTTACAAGACAACCTTATCCCCAGCAAGATGGCTAGTAGACTAGGAAAACCTTATACTAGTGATACAGAACAACATAGATAGATAGATTTAAATATATATCAGTTTGTCCTTTGTGTGTAGATAAAGAGCAACAAAAAGGGAGTTAGGAGTGCAACAGATAAATGTACTTGTAAAAGAATTTGTTTACTTATGAAATACAAGATTTTAACTTGATCATTTTCTTATTTAACGCAATCATGTCTGCAATAAATGCTTCTCTTACTGAGTTTGCCTCCAGTACCAATTGCTTGTTACAATATATGACATTTTTTAGCATAGATTTGGGAAAATTTTTCATTTACTTCAAAAGAATTTTAAAAGATCTGTATCTTAAGTAAATATGATTGTGAGATAAAGATGAGTATAATCTCTGTAAATCTCTGACCAAAGTTCAGTTAGTATTTCAGGTGAATAGTTCAGAATACTTATGAGAGTTATGTGAGGATTTTTTTTCTTTTTCTTTCTTTCCCCCC
>VXBA01001387.1:68751-83754 GCA_013399895.1 Serilophus lunatus
GTCATACTATCTTATTTTCTTTGAATGTATCTAACCTGGATTATTCAGAGTTGACCTCTGGCTTTTCTACAGCTTTATCGTCACCTGACCTGACATCCTTCCTCTCTTTCTTACATCACAGATCTTTTAGTCCTATGTATTTATCTTCACACTTTATACTATAACATTTTTGTCACTCCGTTTTGAAAGATCACACAGTTCTTCTGTATTTAAGAAATATTTCTTGTTATGTTATTTTCCAGAGAAAATCCTCAACTTTCACAATCTATTTCAGCATTTTAGCTTTTAGCAGAAACTTCGCCTGTTTGCATTTGAGCATAACCATGGATTTTTTACTTTGGGCAATTAATTTGATTAATTTCAAAGTGTATCCTGCCTCTATCAGACAAACCCTTTCCATATAAATTGCATTACATTTTATATTTTTTTCTCTGAATAAATAAATAAAATCTCTGTTTACAGGTAGATCATTTACCTATTGCTTACCATTGAGAAACTATGGAAGGAGAATACTTGTTATAGAACAATTTATTTGACTGTCATTTAGTAAAACTTCTTTCTAAAGTGGCCCTCTCATTCTATTTTTTCACGGTAAGAGTTTAACTACCTTTGCAAGGACATTAAAACATTTGTAATCTTTCTCCAAGATTTCTAACCTAAACATCCCATAATTCCCAATAAAATAGTACATAATAGGAGAGCCCTATTAAAATATCTAGTTCTGCAGAACTAACAGGCATATTCATAGCACACTCAATCTGCCTCTCAGAAAGCAAGACAAAAAGTATGACTCAGTTTCTATAAGTCATCAGCTTCTAAACAGGTCTTTGACTTGAAGTAGTTTTCTTCTGGTTTTGAGCTTGAGTCACACACTAGTTCTAAAAGAGAGATACAAAGAACATAAATGTCTAAACAATTTGCTGTCCTAGTTGCAGAACTGTAAGGAGAGATAAACTGAAGGTTGCCATTATTTTGTTGTTTTTGCAAAGAGTATCAAAATTTTGTCTCCCTCATAAAGTATATTATTCTAGCCTTCATACTAAAATGAATTAAACCACAATTTGGATAAAAAAAAAGATGAAAAAGAAGAGTAAATGGTTATGTTTACAATCCCTATTACATACTTTCTCTAGTAACTTTTAATCAGTGTAAGAACTATGTGGTCACCTAATGACTCATCAGGCATACATAAATTAAGACCTCTGACATAATCCCTTCTAGGCAGGGAAGATCCCCCTCCTGTTGGGGTAAACTTGGTAAAAAACAATGCATACTTGAGATAGAACACAGTCTTCAATTTATTTACTTTATTATTATTTCAATTTTATTTAGGGTTTTGCCTCACAAATAAGTAAAAATACTGTGATGCATTAGGCCCTGACCTTTAATGATATGGTTATCAGTACTTTATGCCTATCTTTTTTTCAGTATATTTTAGTTTAGGAATGCAAGAGAACTACAGACAAAGTTTATCACTATTTAGTAAACTTGTTTGAGTCCTTCAAAATTATTTGAGGCCCCAAAGAGCCCCTAACTCTGTAACTCAGATTATCAGAAGGTATTTATTTCTAAACAGAAATAACTATTTGAGAGAACCAGATAGACAATAACTAGAAAAGTTACAAGTGTAGCTTTCTGTCATAGCATCTTCTTTTTCCTCCAACAAAGCAGTAAATCCCAGAAAATACTGAGGAAAGCAAAGGAGAAAGAGATGAAGACTGGGTAGAAATTCCCTGGAGTATACTCTCGATCATCATTAGAGGTCTGTCTGTTTCACATATAGTATCTTGTCGTGTTTTTCTTGGACAAATATTTGTTCAGCTGCTACAGACCATGCATAAGCTTTTAGCATCTGCACTATCTTGTGTCAGGAAGTTTGAAAGCTCAACTGGAATTGCCTACGATGACCATAATTTTTGATACTGGAAGAGATTATGAATAGTTGTTCTGTATTTTATTTCCTTGTACCATTCATAATTAAAATTTCATATACAGGTCTCCAGCAAATTCTACTGCCATTCACTTCTGCACTGAGGAACTGTAATGCAATGCTTTCTACTGTTAGAAATCCAGACTGGGTATAGCAGGAACAGTTTAAATAGCTTAAGTTTTAAATAGCTTAAAACTCTCCAGCCTATGAAGAGCATATGGTGGGTTTGTGAAGCCATGAGAGAGAGTGAATTGTATGAGAATGAGTACATTTCATTTTCCAACATGCTAGAAAAAATTAAGTTATTAGAGGACATCCAAAGGAGGCCAACAAAGATAGTGAAGGGCCTTGAGGGGAAGCCATATGATGAGTGGTGGAGGTCACTTGGCCTGTTCAGTCTGGAGAACAGGAGACTGAAAGGAGACCTCATTACAGTCTACAACTTCTTTGTGAGGGGAAAAGGAGAGACACACAAATCTCTTCTCTGTAGTGATCAGTGACAGGACCCAAGCAAATGGCCTCAAGTTGTGTCAGGAGAGGTTTAGGTTGGCTATTAGGAAATGGTTTTTCATTCAGAGGGTGGCTGGCCACTGGAGCAGGTTTCCCAGGGACATGGTCATGGCACTAAGCCTGATAGAGTTCAAGATGCATTTGGATGACGCTCTCAGGCACATGATATGGTTCTTGCAGGGCTTGTCCTATGCAGGGCTAAGAGTCGGACTCGATGACCACTGTGGGTCCCTTCCAACTCAGCATATTCTGTGATCCTGTGATTGAACTAAGCTATTGTGGAAAGGCTGAAAACAAACCAAATGAGGCAATCTTTTGCATAATGTTCAGTTAAACTACGGAACTTCACAAGTATGAGCTGCCATGGATAGAAAAAGTTTGCATGGATTCAGGAAATTTATGATAAAAGAAACAGGAAGAAAATCCCCTGTCAGCTATTAGCACACAGACACTGCACTCAGTCAGTAAGCCCTACACCTGCAGGTTTTTGAAGTTTACAAGGGCGTTTGGAAAAACTACTGTATGCTCATTCTGTTCTAATTTTCCTCCTTAGGCGTCCACTACAGCCAGGTATTAGAGCATGTATAATGGAATAGACGAACCCTCAATCTATGCAGCCCTTGGGATCAGCACTCTTGTGATTTTAGTTTGTCATTTTAGTTTCTCTGTCTTTACTTTCTGTACGCTATTGCCAAAATGAAGAAAACATAAAAACAGATTAGCATCATAGTCTTTCATCAGGGACATCTTGGATGACGATTGCCTTCTAAAGGTTGCAGAATTTTTTTGACTGTTGATGCATAAAGCGGGTATACTTCTCTAGCTGATGCAGGAGCTGCCAGCACAATTAATTTGAGATCTCTTAACTGAAAAATCCCTTTAGCAGCATGTGCTCCTCTCTCTGCCAGGTCATTTGCCTGTGAAGCATAGATGCTGACAGTAATGTCTTTGAAACAAAATTGCCCTTTGGAATTACTGCGGCAAACATTGAAATATCTTATAATGCGAATTTTCCATACTAGAACATCTCATCTGACAAATACAGCTTGCCATTAGAAATTATTTCTTCCAAGATTCAGATATTAACGGGGTGTACTTTAACTTATCTGTAAGTCTAGCAAGAACTAGAATATGTACAAATCCAAACACAGATGCTGCTTTCCCACTATACAAAAAAATCTCTTTTTTTCTATGCAACTAATTGTATTATTTCTTAGGTTTTGCTAGATAGTTTTGTAGATCTGAGTCTTTTTACAGCTTTATCCTTCTACAAAATTATTTGCCTAATATTTTCAATTCCAGTTGTATTCTTCAGATAGAAAATTACATTTGTAAAATGCTGTGAAGCCAGCAAGCAATGCTTTATATTATCATGTCTGCATAAAACTGCAGTGTGTATGGTGATTCCTTCAGTTCAGGTTTTAAATATAATACAGGAAGATAACACTGGTAAGCGCTGTTCCATTGTCCATTTTAAATTAGGTATCTGATCCTGTAACTATAGTTGGCACTCTGACTGTAGTATATCCAGGCCAGAAAGCAGACAATGATAATGCCCAAATAGGTACATGTGATCCAAAGTCTGGAAGCTTGAAATGAAATGAACATCATTACTTTGAAAATAAGGGTGCATTTGAAAGCTCATTTACATAAATACTATTAAAATCTTTGACTTATCTGTTGCAAGTATTTATGCTACAACAATATAACAAACTGTTTTTTCCACATGCATATCAAGCTATTCTGCAAATTATGGCCTCTGAGAAGTCAAGGCCACATATCTGACTTCTTTCTTCTTTTCATTCTGTTGACCTCACTAATGAAGAAATGGCTATCACAACTGAAGACTGATCTGACAGTGCTGTCCTCCGAACCAGTTAAGGAATGTGCCAAAACTTTCCCATGGGCTGCACCCTCATTCACCTGATTTTTGTCAACTGATTCCCTAATGCAGCACTCTTTAAAGTTTTCTGATCACACACTATCATTAAAAAGTTTTTGAGCACTCTCTCCTATTGAGCATACTCTCCTATATATGTATATTTATTTTTAATAAGTTATATACATTTACTGCTGTACTATTATGTACACTATAAAGCATGCACAATAATAGAGATAAAAAAGGATGAGATAAATTTTGAGATTAATTTTTTAAATCTCTTTTATTAACAATACAAAAAGTATTTTTCTCCCAAACCTGGAAACCAGGACGTTCCACGCACTGCACTTTGGAGACCAGTGCCCTTGTGAGCCAGTCCACACTTTAGAAAAATAACACTGCAATAGAAACAGATTGATTCTCTTTTGCTGTATGATGTCTCTGATCAGGTTTTCTATGAACTCACAGAAGTCCCAGTGGGTTAGGAATTGTCACATCAAAAACAGAGAGGTGTGACCAAGCCACTTGCAGCACCTATGTCATCAGACCCAGAGCATTAGCCAACACCCTGCCAAACTTCAGGAACTATCTCAGCCCAGAGTCTCAGGCTCCTTTCCATGTTTTTTTCATTTGCAAACTGGCTGAGTTAATCCTTTTCAGGACAAAGTTAGCTCCCCAAGTATGGCATCCTGTGTTATGATATTGCAATCTTAGTCCTGGAACATAGCCAGAAGCCTGCATTACAGATTTTCAGGCACTCCAAAAACTGAGATTCACACTGAGGATAATACAGTATATCTTTATGTTCTGAGCTCCCTAAGAAATAAAAATATGTATTACAGACAAGCTTCAAAAGCATAAAATTAACTTTTTCTATCAAGATTAAGGCTAAGAACATCATTACTCATTGCAGGACTAGAGTATATGCAGACGCCCTTGACTTATTTCTATCATCTTTATTTTCATCTTCCTGAACGGAGAAGCAGACAGCTCGATACATCAACTTTCAGTCAGAGCTCCTCTTTTCCTTCTCCCTAGACTTTATGAGCCTTCTACCCAGTCTCAGCCACAGTAGTGAGGGACAGAGACATCATAAGCAAATGATCAGGACACAGCTTGTCCTCATAGTGGCACTTCTGTTGTGTCTCAGTGTACCTTCACTGCACAACAGCAGATGTCACTGCTTCTTCTGCCTTTATAAAGGGGCAACCAGCTTATCCCTACCAGAGGGCTAAGTGTGCCTGGCATTGGATGTTGCAATGTCTCCTTTTTTTGTAACATTCCTCAAAGAATTTTACAGAAAAAATCATAATGGTGAGTTAGGAACCACCTCCACAGGGCATATTAAGATTTGTATTGGAAAATACTGAAGATTGTGGTACCTGGAAACTTGCTGCTGCCATATTCAAAATATGAAACTACAAGAACCGTCAACGAGATGAACACAGACATCCATATAAACTAAGTTAATCTGTTTCATTTCAGCAGAAACAAATTAGGAAAAAAAGAAACTCTGCCTTTGGGAATTGACACTCTCCACAGTCTAATTCTGCTTCCTGACCTATAACAGGACATATCTGTTCTTACTGCTCTATGTACACTGAAATAATATAAGGTTTCCCATGGAGACAAAACTCCATTTTTCACAGATTGGAAAAGATAATGGTGAAATGGAAGTACAAACAGCTTAAGCATAGACAAACAACTTGAAATTAATCTGTCAAAGCTGATATTGCTTTTTCAATTCTGCAGCTGGAAAATAATGTCTTCTTCTGATATTTCAACTTCCTTTCACAGCTCAGTCTTTTCAGATTCATTTGGATTTAGAAAGTTATCAATCCTTTTGCATAATCAATGTGCACTACTCCCTGCAGCTGCCAGTGCTACCTGAGTCTCATGCATATTAATGCTGTAATTTTATTAAAGCTTTTGAACAGATAATATGATACCTGGTGGGACACTAAGGAAGAGAATAAAAGACATCAGGACTTGTAAGTGAGAGTGATGCCAATGACAGAATGATGGTGAAAGTCCTCTAATCATTGTTCAACTTCTGTTTCTTGGTGGAGAAACAATACCAAAAAAAAACCCAGATCCAAACCTCAAGCCTGTGAGTAAATTCATCTTCTCTTCAATAAATTCTTGCCAATTTGATATTTCCCTCTTTAAATGATGATCCATCGTATAAAATATTAATTACTGTTCCTGCATATTAGACTGGACAGCTGGGAGTCCCTTACACAAAATACTGCTGTAAGATTTGATACTGCTGTAAGATTCAGGTCGTTTTGAAAAGGGGTCTCTGGGGGTGTAGGAGTTTTTCTGAACTGCTGGTAAATTGGAGAAGACAGTAGAAATTAAAATGATTTCACTGGTTAGGTCAGCAGAGAGAGGTGGCTTGCAGGCTGCACACTAATATCTATGCTGCCTTCAGGTCTGTCAGCTAAAATTAATGACTCACTGCAAACTAGAAAGGACTGTTTTCTGTGAGCTGCTGGGGGATAAACCAGCTTTGCAAGGTCATGGTCTGTGCACACTGTGTTCCTCACTAACCTCCGCCTGGCCTAATCATCAGTGAAAAACAAAATCCGCGTGTAGACACATGATAAAAGGCAGTAATATCTGATTATATTTAGGAGACACAGGAGGTAAGAGAGCTTACTCTATGAACAATGTATTTAGCTAGATAGGACTTGGCAGAGCAAATCTGGGTTTTAGTGGAATTAATAGAAACAAAATATGAACATACTCCATATTTAAGAACAAAGCCTAGTCCTACAATATTCAATTAATAACATAAATTTTCTTTTTTAAAAAATAAATATTTCATATGCATTTTAACTTGCTTTCTTAATTTTTCAATGTTCATCAGTACTAGCTACAAAGACTTTAGATTCTTCACCAAAAGAATATATTTTGACCTTTAGCCAGGATTCTCATCTCAAACCAAGTCAAAAGCTGTATTAAAAACAAACAAACAAAAACCAACCAACCAAACAAAACCCCACTATATTATGTCTTCATTATTTCAGAAACTTAGGCTTGTTGTTAAAGTTCTTCAGAAAGGAAATAAATGTAGTTTCTCTCAGGGAACTGAGAAGAAAGCATATAAAGCAAATTTAAAGAAAAAAAAAATGAACATTTTAGAACTAGAGATATTGCATACTAAAGAAAAGCTCAAATAAAGATAAATAATCAAGATTTATTTCAAATAATAACACATGCTTAGTCAATACAGTAGAAAATGTATATTGTTCACAATATAGATTGACATAATGATTATTTCAAAAACCACATTCTTGACAATGAACTAGAAAATTTGTATAATTCGCATGGTATACATTGGTATAACAATGCTTCATTAATTGTCAGCAAATTAAGGTAGGCACTGTACACACAATAACACAGCCCATTTTCCAGTGAACTCACAAACAGATGCAAAACAGCCACATTTTGGCAGCCCCTTGGAGCTGCTGTCTTTCTTAGAAAGGAAGAAGCTCCTGCAACCTCTTCAGGAGTATTTGGGTTTTTTGTTTTACAGCCTCCCTGGTGAAATGCCATGGGATCAAAATACATTTTGATAATGATGATTTTTTTTTATTAGACATACTGTGCATTAAAAAATGGATACTCTAATGATGCATTAAAGGGTATGCTTAATACCCTCCAGAAAAATAATGAGAATTTGATTTTTAAGAAACTGCATAAGAGCAATGCTTCCCTTTTATTTTTTTCCACAATTTTTAAGACCTCCATAAAGCATTGTCTAAGATAAACCATGAATTACAACAGCCCTCTGATATCTTTTTAATATAGGTATAAGGGAGAGAAAGAATTTTCCAACCCCTTTATCACGTTGGAGATGATCAAACATAATAAACTTGAATGTTGTTCCTAAATTGAAATATAGGAAGCCATTTTGTTGTTATGTGTTGTAATAGGTGAAAGCATATCAAGTAGTGATTTTTCTTCATGTATTATATATGCCCCATATTTCTGCTTTATAGAATGATTGTGCTTGCCGAATGCTTTGTTAACTCCATCTTGGAAGTTCATGTCTACGTCACAAACTAACATGGTAGGCAACAGTGGGTTATAATGTTGGAATAACACAGTAGTGTTATTCACATTGATTTTAATAGGATCTGACAGGGGGAGTTTGTGAAGGCAGTACAGAAGATGATTATCTAAAAACTGCTACTCCCCAGAACATTTGCAAAGGTGTTTGCACAGATCTGCTACTCATAGATGTTTCTTTCAAATAAAATCTGTGATGCTGGAAAACAGTTGTGGAAACAAGTGGAGCCTTCCCAGAGAAAAACAGATCTACACCTTTTACAACTGATATACATTGATGTTTCAAGCCTTGAATCCTTGTTCATGCTTGTTTAAAAAGGCTAGTGAAGAAAAGACAGTCCAGATTCATCCTGGTGCTATCTTCCATCATTTTACTGCGATCCTGAACTAGAAGTCCATTAGCTAAGGATGCTTTATAGACAGAGGTCAACCTTAAGGCTATCTTAACTCCAAGCTGCCACTGGAAGCTTCTCTCTCTGTCTCTCCATGAAATGCAGATAGAGTAGGGTCAATACATGCCTAAGCTGGAAGGCTGAGTGAAATGCCCAGTGTTAGCAAAGAAAATGTCAGGTCTGGGAATCCACTTCTGCTGTTGTGCATCTTGCTTGTGTCTCAGTGACATTGCTGCCCTTGGACTCACATTTCCCTATTATGTTCGCTATTATGTTACTAGCTCTTGTAGTTAAAAAACAAACAAACAAACAAACAAAAACAAAACAACCACCAAACTCAAGTAACTTAATCTTTCTACAGAAAGCAGTCCTATCTCCTGTGATGAGCATGTTGCCAAGTGCTGGCAGAAAGAAAACTGACTACTCAAATAGGTGTAAAAATTTAGGAATATTATCTCATCTTCAGATAGAAAACAGTAACATCCCTTAAAAGTATCAGCATAATGGGCACACCTGCAGTGTGAGTTTTGCCTTTGCTGTCGGGAAGCCCGGCTGTGTCAGGTTGGCGGCTTGCTCAGGGCATCTCAGTTCTCAGCGCATCCCGAACTACTCCGGTCGCTGGGCTCTGAACACTGTGGGGCTCCAGGGACCGGTATCAGCTCGTCCCCGCTCTGCTAACATCGGTGAAAAAGTGACACCTTCCGGCCAAAGGAAAGACTTGCACAACCCTCAAAAACTTTTACCTCGGGTGGTGCAGGGATGACGAGAGACTATTTAGTCTCTCCTGCCGTCTCTGTTTGCTTTTAAAATATTGATAGCTAATTGCTTTCTCCTGATATCATTGAGCTTCCTAATGCAGGCAATCATAATGTTCTACTGCTGGTATCTGACCACTGATGTTTTAGAATTGGGCCGAACTAAATAAACGAACTCTTGAAAACTGAAAAACACTCCCCCCTCCCCCCCATCGTTTAACTCTAATAATATTAACTTTAACACTCATGAATATTCATTACCTACGGGAACAGAAAGAATAAAGATCTCTAAAGATGTATGGTAATAGTATCATAATTACTTTGTCCTACTGTTGTGCAGCACACAGAGAAGTGCTCAGTGTGATACAGAATGAACTCATGCAATGTGGGGTTCCACAGTCTGTGACACAGGTGCTAAACTCCAGCAACCAATTTCTTTCACAGTCTGAGAATGGATGGAAAGGTTAGGCTGCTGAGTGTCTGAAGCACTCCAGGACTATCTAGTTCATACAATATTAAGATATTCTTGACTAAAATGTTACCTCTCAGCAAAGACACTGATGAATGAATTGGTGGTGAGAGCAAAGGGAGATTTTGATTGGTTGACTCAGCTGTGTCAGTTCTGTACCTTACAATCAACCAAGAGTTAACAAACTGCTGTAATGGAAAAATATTACTTTCTTAAATATAACCTTGCACTTAATAACTGAGTGAAATGGCTTCCTAGTAGTTGACCTGATGCAATAAAAAAGGGAAAAGGGAAAATTAAATAAAAAGGGAAAATTAAACTGGAATCTTCCTTTTTCACAAGTTGAGTGGTTTGCCAGCAGTCAAAAATATTCCCCAAAAGAATAAGTAAAGCAATCAATCGATTTCAGTAGTATATTGATAACAAAATACCAGCCCCCGATCGAGCTTCTTGTTTCATACGTTGATCCAGATACCAGATACCTTATTTATCTTTCCCCTTCGGGATCTTCAGTTATTCACCAAACCACTGTATGGAAAGCTCATTTTCGCTTAGAGGATTTTTTCCAAGTGCTACAATAATAGTGTCCTCTTCCAGAAATCCCTTTGCCTGCATTCTTCTTGGCAACAAACTCTGACTGCTGTCTTTTGATAAAACCACTGCACCATATCTCATCCTAGGCTGCATTTTTCTTTTTCAACCATGTTTCTGTCATTCCTTCCATTCAGTGATGATGGTTAGTTTTTATAATTAAATGATACTGGATGGTTTCAGTAAGAAATTGAGTAATAGCATTTGCTGTCAGCTATTTCTTCACTATCATTATTGTTATAGTGGGAAAAAGGAAGCAGTATTTTTTCATTCAGTTATCAAGCTTTGATAAATAGGATGTAGGATTTCCTTCATTGACACTTTTTATTTGCCCAAAAGTTTCAATAATTTCCTGACACATTCACATTGAGAGTCATATCATATTCTCCCCCCTGTTAAAAGTAACTTCCCAGCTGCCTCACTTGGTCCCTGCATTTTGGGGTTCACAGTTTGTCATGTACCTTTTTGTAGCTTTCAGCATTGCACTACAGGAATTTCCTTTTCAGAGGCTGGGAGTCACCTGTTACTCCAGCTGATGGCAAGCAAGGACAAGGCATGAAAAGAGAAAGTCCTGGTTCTCATTGTAAGTGAATTTTTCTGTCTTTTTTACTATGGCAGAAATAATTCTTCTCCAATTTCTACGAACAACTTTTTTTTTTTTTTCTGCATAAATTAAATTAAGCACAGGCAACAGTGGCCAGTGAAATAATTGGATTGACAAGTAAGTCAACAGTTACACCCCCAGATCCAAGCCTGCTTTTTGATGTCCAAATTCTCGTAAGCAATGGATGACCAAAAAACATGTTTGCACCAGTGCCTTATGTGCCTTTACTGCAATTTAATATAATCAGATAGGATATCAATGTATACCTACTTGTATCTTAGCGTATACCTACTTATATCTTGAAAGAACTGTGCAAAATGACGTAATTTCCTAATTTACTAAAGGAAATTATAATCTTTAATTCCCATCTGTGGGACTCAAAATTACAAGAAGTTTATTTTGCTTGATTCCCTCCCATATATAGAGATAATAATGTAGCTCTTTTTTATGCATACTGATTTACATGAAGGTACTCAGGAAATTTTACATGATGGACCGTGTAATCAAACTCCCAGCTGGACCTTGAAGTAGAAGATTAGACGTAATCTTCTGCTAAGACTTGTGAAGTCACATAAAAAAAGCAAGTAACAGCCCTAAAGCTGCTATACTGCTGTCTTCTCTTGCATCAAAATGGTTTCATTCTAGGAACACTACAAATCTTGAAAATTACCAGTAGCAAATACAGATTATTTGAAAAACTGTAAAATTCCAAAAGAAGTATGTTTGCCTTCCCTATTGCCAAGTACTGAGTGACATATGCTTTAAAGAATACGAGGGGAGTTATATTCATTGTATTGTTTAAATAATTTTTCTTATTACTTAGACTTCTGACTTTTTGACTGCTGTTAGACATTTACTGTCAACTCAGAGAGCAAGAAGCTTGATAAGTTTACGACAGTTATATAGGGAAAAAAAAAAGTGATTTTGTGGTCTATTTTGGGAACAGTGTCAGAAAGGAGACTCATCCTTGTAAAATGTTGGTGTACTGGGTCTGGCAGGGATGAGTCAATGTCCTTCACTGCAGCCCATACTGTGTTTGGCTCAAAATTGTGGCTAAAACAGTGCTAGTAACACAGTAGTATTTCGGCCATTGTTGAACAAAGCTTCTACAGTGTCAAGATTTTCTCTTTCCACTCTGCCTCTCCAGCAAGTAAACTCAGAGTGGGCAAGACACTAGAAGGCCACCTAGGAAGGACAGCTAACTGATGAAAGGAATATTCTTTGCCATATAGTGCCCTTCTCATCAATAAAAGCTCAGAGAAAGGAGGGGGATATGACATTTGCCTTTTCAAGCAGCTCTTACATATGCTGAGACACTGGTTCCCAGGAAGCATTTGGACATCTGCCCACCAGTGGCAGGTGGTGAATGAATTCCTGGTTTTGCTTTGCTTTCATGCACAGCCTTTGCTTCCTCTATTAAAGTGACACCGTCTTGATGGGAGAGTGTTTTACCTGCCTTCTATTTCCTCCCTGTCTCACAGGAAAGTGAAGTGACCGAGCGGCCATGTGGGTATTTGGGTGTTGGCCAAGGTCGACCACTCCCACAGCTGGCTACTCACCAATATGAAAAGCATAGACTTTTGGGGTTTATAACCCTAATACAGCTCTCCTAAAACAAGAAATATAACTGGAGAAAATAAATAGCATTTTAACTGTCTCTTATTAAATATTTATTATTTCTTTTCATGTTAAAAAAAACCTACTGAAAGTACAAAGCAATACAGGTGAAGAGTCATACACTAGTCAAAACACTGGTGAGTTTTTAATGTATACAAATGATTTTCATTGGGGAAAAAAGTAAAAAATGGGTAAACTACCTTGGCTTTTCTTGCTCTAAAGAGTCCATTAGTCCTATGTGGTGAGAAATATCATATTGAAAAAAAAGCCTTTAGTATTTTACAGTTCTTCTATAATTATTGCAGCATTAGTCTGTAAGGTTAACAACTAAAAATTGTGTTTCAGCTAGCAACTATTAGAGATCATCAGAAAGGGTATGAGAGTATGGGAGGCAGACAGAGATAGGCTTCAGAGTTATCTGCCATGATTTGATCTATCCTTGGATTAGACTGTCCTTCAGACAGCAGTTCTAATCAGTACTTAATACTGGCAGACTTGTCATTTGTGAATTTACATAATTACTTTTTAAGCTTGTATAAGCTTTGATATTCATAATGTGCTCCAGGAGTTAGTTCTGTTTAGTGGCATCTCATGGGAAAACAACCACCTAGCAATCTGTACATAAACTCACTACTGTTTTGCTTTTATCAATTTCTATTATCTGCCCCTTAATCTTGCTTAAAATATTATTCTTGCACAATTCTGAGAACTCTTATTGCATGTTCATATTCATATTAAACTATCAGCAATTCTCTCATCTCACTAAGCACCCTTCTTGCTTTTATTAATATGTTGAACAGCGTAGATCTTGGCACTTTGTTCCTTTGTTTCTTCTTAAAGCAACTGTTCTATAACAGACCTGTTTTGTCTCCCTCTTATTACTGTTTTCTACATATTGCCTTCTAAATGGCTATGACAGATTTTTTTTAAAAAGACAATAGAAAAATGTTTAGTATTACCAACATATATTTGGTATTATAAACATATGGCTGCACTCTTACTCTATTGCAGTGAACTTGTCCACCAATTGGTCTTGGCTGAACATCCAACCTCTGCTTAGGATGAGACAATTTACTTGTTACAGGTTTAGCCTTTTGTCTTTTTGTCCAGACTGGTCCACCTGTACAACAAATTCCAAGTAGCAGAAGTGTAAGCAATGGTACCCTATCCTTCCGCAATGGTCTGCCTGCCTGGTAACTTGTCCTGTGCTAGGGGGAAAGAGATGCCAACATTCAAAAAACTGTAAAAAGAGGAACCAAATATACACTTGCTGCCATGTAGTTTAATTTCATTTGAACTCTTCTGCCAAACACACCAATAAGCAAGGATAAGGTGTGTTACTTAACACAGTAGGAACAGTGTAGTATGTACTAACAAAATATCATTATATCTTTATGATCACAGAAGGTGGCAACATAATAAAATACCTCCAGGTCTTCCTTCACATGATAACTGCAAGAAAAAACAGTGTATGTTTCAATTTCCAAGTGCAGAGTTTTGTCTTCATGGGAAGATTTGCCGTCTTGTGCTTTATAAAAAAAACTAAGACTGATAGAGCATGGCTATTGCACTTAATTTGCTGTTTTCTACTGGAAGATAATCCTCAGCACCAATCTTCATTAACAGAGAAAAAAATCGGTATAAGTTCCTAACTTAGATGTCCAAATTAGAAGGGATGAATCTAGGCCAAGTACAATATGTACACTTAGAAAGGAATTACTCGGAAATTACTTTGTTGTGGGGAATTTTCATCTAGAATGTTATAGATACAAGTAAAGATAATTGGGTAATCAAGCAAATGAGCAGACTGGGATAAGATCTGAGGGCATTGTGGTGGTTTAAGCACTACAATATTAACTAGGGGGCACTCTTAGTAATGACGAGAAGAATGACAGAATGTGACAACAGCGAAACACTTTATTTGTCTGGAGCTCAAAGAAAACACAGTTTAGGGAACCCCAGACTCAACACAAAAAAACAAGCACCCAGCAAAACCACAAAAAGGAAAACCAAGAAAAAAAGGAATAAGGGAACTGCTTTCAAAGGCCAGCCAAACCGGCCACAGAGAGGCAGTGGAAAGGAAGGAAGAGCCACTTTCTCCTCCCTCTCTGATGGGTAGCCAAACTCCCAGCCCTTGGAATCTCTGAAAAAAACAACACAGTGAAAGGTTCTCCCCCCC
>VXBA01001394.1:0-153294 GCA_013399895.1 Serilophus lunatus
AGACTAACTGATGAACACTTGCAGCACTTAGAACGACTGGCAGTGACAAATATGGAACCTAACACTGACCATCTCATTAGCCAAAAGCAGGCCCATAGTTCACATTGAAAAATTATTTGTTTTTGTTGATGACAATTGTTCTTCATTTTAAATATTGTATCCTTTTTCCTGTTTTCTGTGCCCTACTACAAATAAAATACGTGCGGTGTGCATAGGAATTCGTTCATTTTTTTCCAAACTATAGTCCGGCCCCCGACAGTGTCTGAGGGACAGTGAACCGGCCCCCTGTTTAAAAAGTTTGAGGACCCCTGGTCTACACCATGATAGGGATTATGGCACCTCTTGAATATGCCTTTCCACTTATGCTGTTGCCTGACTTGTTGCATCTGAAGAACCAGAATATTTTATGATCATATTAATTATATCAAGGATATTAGTCCCAAAGTTCTTCAGTTCCAGGATAATTCTGAATTGTGCTAGGTCTCCCATTGAAGACATTCCTGTAGAGAGCTCCATCTTTTAATTCTGGCCTATGCAGTCGTGATGGCCACGTTTAATTCACTGGAGTTGCAAACTCTTCCAATATATAATATTCACATCTCTAGTAGCTTGGTAGGTAGCCTTACTCCAGCTTCAGTCGTTCCTTATTTATAAAGTTGTATTTAGAAGTATCCCTAATATACAGAATATGACAATCTAAAATCAGATTATACAGCAGAGTTATGGGAAAAGCAAAAGCATGGGGTATAATTTAAATATTTCCCATAAAAAAATATTTTAAACACCAGAACAAACAGATTCTCAGGTAAAGTTTCTACCCAATGTGTTGGACACAAGAAGCAGGGAAGGAGAAATATTTGCAAATGCAGTTTATTGATGGTGTCAGACGTAAAGGAATTGAAAATGTTGTATTTGAAAATACAAAAACCTGCCTGAAATTGAAAGGACAAAGAAGCAAACCATTTTTTACCTAGTAAGTGAAAAAATACATTTAACTTAAAAATTTCTCAATACGACTAAAACAATGCAAAGGAACCTTAGCAAATAGGTATGAGCCAGGTGTTTGTGATCTGTTGTGGTTTTTGTTGTTGTGTGGGTTTTTTAAGGAAATTAAAGCAAATTCCTTTAGCTTGATCCCCATCTTATGCTCCAAACATTTCAAGGAAACCTAAATAAGGGTTTTTCCTCTGTGATTTCCAAATCATTTGACTACTGCTCCAGTGAAGAGAAAAATGTCTGTCTCCATTTTCTTTAGCACTTCCTATCACAATGGTCTGTGTAAACTTCCCAGGGAGACATCTAGCAATTACTTCATTCACAGGGAGCACTTGGCTTTTCTAGTTCATCAGCTTTTTGGGCAATTACTACATTCTCTAAGCCAGGTTACATCAATACAATGTCTTCATGCTTCAATTTCACATTCTTAATAACATCAGAAAATCTGAAGATTTTATAAAAATAGGACCTAACAAAAATATTTAGAGCCTCATCATAATTTAGGTATAACGGGTAGGAATAAAATTCATATTTAATCTAGATTAATTACCCAACTAGGATTGTCAACAAAAAATAACTACATATATCAGAAAAATAGAGTATGATTTTTATTGTCTCAAACAGAAACGGACCAGGATTTCCATGGTCTCAGGCATGAGGATAGAGTTCTTAAAACACACCACATTCCTCATATACTATGCTAACATAAGCTAATATGTCACTGAAATTTTGAAGTTACCGAATTTTAGAGTATTACTCAAGCTTTCTGTTACAATCTTACTGCATGCTAAAGTCTTAAAGCACTCTAAAAGCCCTTGATCATTGTAATTCACCTGAAGCTCAGCCTTTCTTTCAAAATTAGTTGACTTATTAGACAGCAAGGCAACCTTTGATAAGAAAAGCTATGAAGTTCAACACAGAAATATAAAATGTATTCTGAATGAATTATTTCCACCTCTTGTGAGTTAATATTGTATATGATTTATTTTAGAGCTGGAAAAGGCAGAATTCCATCTGCATTTTTAAACTAATTTTCTCCTGAATAACAGTATCTGGAGCTGGTGGTTGAATGAACTGTCATTTTGAGCTCCCTCCACCTGGCAAAGCCAATGACAATCTCACTCTTGCAGGTGAGCTGCTTGTCAGCTCTACTGTCAAGACACTCCAAGATGCTTATACAGGGAAACAATTATTAATGAATCATTTGAAAGGAAAATTGTTGGAAAATTGCTTCTCCTCTGCTGAGCTAAGCGAGTTCTGTTGCTTGCTTTTCCGGTTGCACAGTAACAGGGAACCAGAGAACGCAATGAGCTATTACGGGGAGAATTAGGAGCACCTTCAGCAGCTGGGGATGTATTAGGTGTTGACATGACATATGGTTGGAAATAGCAGTCGAAACCAAGAAAATCTTTTATATTAGGTACAAGTAACCTGAAATCAACCTTGACAACACAATGACATCTTCTGTTGAAGGCAACATTGGAGGGATGACAGTGCAGGCCAAGTTTTGTCTTACTCATCTGAAACTGTGAGAAAGGATTCACTGCTAACCACTGTAAATTAGCTACTAATGAGGTCGATTAGAAGCCATTCATGGCTGTCTGTTTGCAAGCTGCACCTGACCTTAGCATAGGATTAATAAATCTCACTATTTCCTTACTGAAAACACACTGTGTTTAGGTTCTAATTGCGCCATGTAAAACTCAGCTGTTTTACATGTCTAACACGCCAAGAGAATAACAGTGTGCAGAGGAAAGGAAAAACCAGTCTGGCATATGTTTTCTGCATCTCACTGAAGTACCATTTTCCCAGGCACTGCCTGAGGCAACGATCACCAACAAAGCTCTGTGCAAACATTGGAAATGAGAAAATCACAAACGAAAAATTAATGGTCACAGCCACTCTCTCAACATCACACAAGCTGACTAAGCAAACATGACTTAAATTACTTTCTCCTTTTGGTCTCACTCAGTGATTTAGGGCTCACATCAAAGAACACCGATCAAAATAAAGAACTTACTGTTTTGCCACAAACATTTATTTGATCCAAAAATTCACATTTCTTTTTAGAAGGTAGTGATGAGAATTTCAAATATTCTATAGGAAATACCTTTTTCACATCCCCAAATTCTTAAAATATCATAGTTGTAATCAATTTTGGTACACAAATCCTTGTTTTATCACGAAGACAATCAAGTAACTTACTTGCTGTTAAGTCCTGAACACCTGCACCTATTGAAGGGTATTATAGCCAGTTAATTGGCTGACTACAAATATGTGGCTTTATTTCAGGTTTTAAGTAATCCTTTTTTTAAGGTTTCCATCTTACAGGTATTTGTAGAGCTGACTGCAGGTGCATTTCGTGTGAGACTGTGGAAGTGACTGTCTTTTCATTAGTCCAGCCAGATGGGTAAGTAGCCTGGAAAGCACAAAGTACACTAGTTTTGTGTATAGACATTTGGTCACTGTTTCAGAAATATCTGGGGAATGTGGTTGGTAGATTTTGTATTTAAGTGTTTTAATCTGATTTACATATGCAAAAAGAGGTATATCTAAAAACTTTAACTGAAAATAATAAAATGTTATGAGAAGTACAAAACCACATGATAATGAGAATATTTTACACAAATTGCAAAGATTAGAGAAGGAAAACTGAACTTTTAATCAATTCCATAATATTTTCAACTTAAAAATGCTTTTAATTTTATCTTGTTCAGCAATTGCTTGCTTGTAATTTCACTTCACTGGTAGAAGATGTGAGCTAATGAAGTTTCTACAGATGTTTTCTGTCTTAATTCTTTAATTCTGACTCCCTGCCATGCTCCTAGTGACACTTCTACCACTCAAGAGGTGCCAAAACTATGACCTATCTGCATATGCATACTGATAATCCAAGAGGTTGCTGCATAACAGAATTTATAATGGCTGAGACTTGCTTGTTTGGTCACCAGTGGGAATGATCATTTCCTCTGCACAGCTGCTGAAGGTCACAAAACTCCTAGGAAGCAATAGCACAAAAACACTTTTTCCTCCCTAGTTATATTTGGTTGACAGTGGTTAATTGGTTTAAAATTCATAATCATAGGTGAATTTAATTGCCTAATCTTCAGTTCTTTAAAAGAAATTAAACAAAAGATGCATTTCCTTTTCCCAAACTTGCATAGACCAAATTCTGACCACTCACTTGTAGCTACAGAAATTTGTACTTTGACTATTAAAGCAAGATTTACTAATTTCACTGTCAGATAGGACTTTTAGAATTAAATTTTCTCCCAAGGTAAGGAAAGGTTTCAAAACCCAGAATTGAAATACCTAGTATTCTTAAAAATTAAAACTTCAGTAGCCTTTTCATGTTGGGTATCCTACCCCAGTCACAGAAAAGAGGAATCCTCTAAACTTAAAGTGAAAAACTCAGAAGCAACAGTGTTTTCTTCAGACATCCTGAAGTGATTGCATTTAAGAGAAGATCCACCTGATAATTAGTTTTTCCTCCATTCTTTGGAAATGCTAGCAGAATTTTAACAACATATATCAAATGTAATATGTAAATTCATTAAGAGAAGGTCCTTATTATTTTTTGCAATCAACTAAGCCAGGGTTGTTGTACCTAAGGGAGACTATGTTAGGAACAGATGGTCATCTATTCACCTGAAAAGGAAATTGGTGTTTGATAATGAAATCTTGATCACCTACCATCTGCCTGCTAATGATTAGGAGCAACAGGATCATGTGTCTGAGGAGAAGCATATCTTGGACAACTTTGAGGGCTCTGATGATCTTAGTTCACAAAGTAAACTAGATATCAAATATTAGAAAGGTTATCAGTGAACTCAAGTTCTTTATTTTCCTTGTCAAGTTCTGAATCTTTGCTGAGATCCTAACTGAAAAAAAATACATTAAAATATTCCATTTTCCGCAAGTACAAACATAAAGTTTTGACTTCCCAAAACAAAGACAAGTGAAATTTGAACATCTCTGCAACAATAAGCAAAATAATAAAACCCATTGATTTCAAAGCTAATATTTGAAAACTAAAAGTTACATTTATCCAGGCTTGCATTTCATGTAGAAGGCCTTGACCCTCTCCCAGCTGTTTCTTTAAGGCAATCTCTGCTTGCAGTAGCTACATCAAGTTTTTATCAAACACAAAAACAGCCAACTGCAGCAGAGTAACTTTATCTAGAGAGAAGTCATTTCTCTCAGTGGAAAAGAGAAGATGGTTTGAAAACAAAGATCTTGTACCCCCAGCATCTATAAAGGGTAAGACTTTTGCTCTGATTTTCCTTTGTAATTCAATAACTCTCTGACTGCCTGAGCATAACAAAGACCAAAAAGCAGCTTTTCTGGATGCACAGGCCATAATTCTTCACTTCTGAGGTTGACTAGCATAGCTGACAGCAACAGCCAATGATTGTCTCTCAAGTCTCCTGCTTTGACTTCCTTCCCACTGTGTCCAGCTCTCTCCAAATTACCATTTTGTCCCTGTCCAAGGCTTCATGAAGCCCAGAAGTGGCACAGTGCAGACCATAGGAAACAAGCACATGTCTCTTTGTCCCTCCTTCTGGGGCATGGCTTTTTAATACAGCACACACAGGCTGAAAGCAAACAAATTGTTGAGTTCTACCATCTGCTACGCATCACTCTCCCTACAGGGATATGAGAGGGATTCTTTCCAGATGTGATGCAGTGCTGTGTTTGTGCCCTAAGGGGATGCTCCTAGACAGTCAGAAGCATCAGCATTTTTGCTTGTCATATTACTACTTACATGCCATATGTAAGACAAGAACAAATTTAGCCTCATACATTTTGAATTTTCTTTCTTCATGGAACCTTCTCATTTTAGAAGTGTATCTATAATAGAAGACTTTCTATACAAACAAGACAGCAGTCTTAAGAGAGTGCACAATAGTTGCCAAGCATATCTTCTCCTTTACCAGATACAGAAAGGCCTGTTTTTTCTGAAATACGTGCTGCAGGTCGTAATATTTCTTTCTATTTCTCTAAATGCATCAGAGCAGATTCTGATGTATCAGCAGGTACAGAAGGATTTTTCTTTTTTTTTGGTTTGGGATATAAAGTTATTGTGTCCATTTCATCTGACCCCACTTGGTTTTTCCTTCACTGCAGTTCTAGAGATGGCTACAGTTTTAGCATTTAGCACATCTCATTTACAGCCTTATTTTTGTTTGTGTATTCGAAGCCACATCAGTATAAATAACTGGATATTTTTCTATTATTTTCCAGCAACATAAAAGGTAATGGGCAGATTTTGGTTTCTGTAATCGCTTCATGCTATATTCCAAAGAGAAACAAGGTCCCAGTCCTCAATGCCAATAAAGGCATTCTCCCAAATGAAATTAAACAGGCCTCTATTTCTACCCTATCTAGGTATTTATATTGTTTAAAAGTATGCATATTGCTCCCCTTTTAGTGTACTATACCTGTCATTCTCTTGGAATTCATCCCACGAGCTCTGCTTTCCAATTGGAAGTGGTATACTTGAGCGTTTTCCTTCCATTCCTCCTATCTTAAGTTGAAAGATACATTTTGTCATGTGCCTTTTCCTTGTTGCAGAAGAAACACTTCTCTCCAAACACCATTCCACGTGTGCCTTGGGAGACAGATTCAGCAGCTTTAGGCTGGAAACCTTTCCCTGAACAACTTTTAGTTTTTTTTTCATCTTCAGTCTTTCTCTTCCCTGTGGTTCGTCGCACATCTCTCAACACATTTCTGTGTAGTGGAGTGTCAGCTTTCATTTTATTCAGATCCCACACAGATAACTGCACTCAACCCATACTCTCTCCCAAGTGCTCAGTCCTACAGTCACAGCCTGCCTTCATTTAACACAAGGCTTGTGCTCACACTGCACAGTCACATATGAATAAGCTTCCAGAGTACCCCAGCACAGTAAAACAGTATATTTTGAATAAAGAGAGCAGAGTTGTTCAATGTGTTCCTCCAAAGCACTAAAAAGAGATCTTTGAAGTAGGGAGTACATGAATTGTGAAAGATTTGCAACACACAAAAGTAAGCTTTCGTGATTTGTTTGGTTTTTTTATCTATTTAATTATATAAACTCACAGTAGGAAAAATCCTGGTAGGCAGGATAGTAGACTGGCACATGTCCTCTAATATAACAATTATTAATGCCTATGGAACTTCAGGTTATATTCTTATTAATATAAATGCCAGCCTTTAGAGAAAAGACATATAAAGCTATTTATGGCTGCTTCTGAAAGCTATTCAAGGTTTTACTACCTAAAGACAAATAATGACATAGCAATATCTAATAAAAGAAGCAAAAATATATTGGAACATGATACAGTACTAGAATTTTAAAAGTTCAGTGATTTAAAAGAACTTAATCTCAAAAAAGTTCACAAAACCGAATAAATTTCGAAGGAGTAAGAGATAGTCGAATTCTCCTTTTTATCAGCCTTCATTCTGTGTATTAATTCACACTTACATAGACCATTTGCCCTTTCACATACCTTTGGAATGTCCTTTAATGAGCATTTGAATCATCTTACCATGTTGAATTATTAAAAAATAGTATATTAAGTGGTAAGTGTGGGATCTAGCTTTATTATTATTTTACATTTTTGCCCCCAAGTCATGGCCACCAACCTTGTGATGGAAAAAACCGACCTTTCCCTTCTAATTCTCCCCAGTCTTCAGCTATGTAAACTCATCTTAAACTGTAACTAAGTGCAAGAAATTAGAGACATTTATTACATTTCAAAATACTTTTCCGCATACCTTCAAACCCGTTGGGTTGTAAGGCATTCCTTAATTCTGTTTTACAGAAGTGCAAAACACATTATGTAAAACTGCCTTTTAATGAAGAAGTATTAAAGTTGCTCAACTTGGAAGGTTCATGGACATAAGGTTTAAAAGAAGCATCAAAATTATTAGACGCAGCAGAGACGTTAAAAAACAGATTGTTCAGTACAGAACCATTCTTTCAAATCCAACCTGCAACTTTCATGCTCATTGTAATTAATTTATTTTTGCTGTAAACTTGTTCTCTGTCTCTGGATTGAATTTGTTGGTGTTCAGTCTCTGGCAACTTCCCTCCCAGTCCCCCATGACAGCTCCAGGTTTAACCCTTCCCAGACAAAAACCCAACAAACATGATCCAGAGAAAGAAAGACTAATACTTAGATGAGGGATCCTTTGTTTGCTCTAGTGCCCACTATTTCTATGGCTTTTGGATCAACCACCTTTGCAGTCTTTTACTTCTCTGTGTCCTCAGGGGAGTTTTGAACCTGAGATTTTTTGTTACCAAAACATAACAAAGAGGGGAAACAACAGTTTTTCTTTTTTTTTTTCACCAATATTCAGCTACAAGTATATATATATATATATACATACACACATATCCAGCACAGTAGCAATAATTCCACCTTAAATTGACATAACAAAAAAACCCAAACAAACAAAAACCAAACAAGACAAAAATCTCAAGCAATAGATAATTATAGCTACCATGATTATTTGAAATCTTTCATGTGACTTTGATGTGAACTTAGATCCTCTCATACAGTAATAAAAAGGTTCAGCATCTCAATGGTCAGAAATGAAATAAGCAATATTCCTTTTTGTCTCATTACAAGCCTTATCTTATGCTGTAGATTTTAAGAAATATCACAGAAATAAATTCTAAAGATAAATAATCAATACAGTCCATATACTTTCACTCCTTTAGCTTGTTAATCCATAGATTATTAAGTGACGATTTAAGAGGATCTTGGTAAAGAAACAAGCACTGCAACTTCAGAAAATAGAGAACTATCTTGTAGTTTTTTTCTTTTTCTCCAGTTATTGGTTTTAGTGTTTTGAAAAAAAAAAATACAGCCAGAAAATTCAGACCTGTATCTCCTACACCAGTGTCCTACTTAGAGTGATAAATAATTCCCAGAAATCAAAGCCAGTCACAAAGTGTTGCCCCACAATACCCATCTGTATCTGTACAGCAAGACAGACTCTGAAAAGTATCTCCAGGCAGCAGCATGTGGAAAAAATCTGTATCTCTCAGGACTCCCCCAACCATCCTTACTGAAATTAACTAATTTACTCAAGACTGTCTATCACTAAATACTGCAAAATTAGGCTTATGGAATGCATTTCCAAAAATACGCAAGATAATGAGCTACCCTTAATAAATAAATTTAATTTCTGCAAGGCCTTGACTTGACTCCTAGTGGTTTCTTGGCTCCTGAAAGCCAGCAGGATATACATAGATTTTAATTAAATTTCTGGTGGTTCATAGCAAAAGTCATATTCCCCTTAATATGGTTCCATTAACCCAAAGTGCCATGTTAAAGCAGTGCCTGTCCCAGCTGGAATGCTGCACTGCCCCAGCAGCCACACCAGGATGGTGGCACAGATACTCCAACAGTTCTGCAAGTGAACTGGTGGCAGGCAACAGAAACACAGCCCAAGGCACATGTAGCATTTTTAAAGAAAACATCCATGAACATCCTCTATTGCCGTTCAGGGACTCAGATTTATTTTGTTTGCCATTTTGGGGTTTTTTTATTGTACAGATTGAAATTCCAAATTTGGAAGAGTAAGAGCAAAATAGAACACAAGAGATGGGACATATTAATTTAATCAAGATAGGAAAAGGACATTTGAATTTATTCACCCGCGTATCCAGCCATGCATATAGAGTTGCATCCTCCTCCTGTTAACCCCTGGGCAGCCACGGTTTCTCTACCTTGCCAGTCAACTCCACGAAGCAATAGCGAACTGGCTGGAGCATATTAGCAGTATTATATGTGAATCAGTCACTTGAAATACTGTACTGCAGTGTGAAAACACAAGCTGGAGAGACAGCAAGAATCAGCATTCCCCCTCCTTTCTGTCAAGTAGCACCAATGTTATCACAAAAGTGGAGGCACACACAACACAGTGCCACACAAAGCATAGGCCAGCTATTAAATCACCCTGACAGACACCACTGTGTTTGTTCTGTTACTTTGAAGACTGCAGAGACAGACAACACACCATAGCTGTTAAATAAGAGCACACTACAAAGTAGCTGGCACTGCACGTGCAGCTTTAGCCCCTGTTATTCTGCTACTGATCAACAGTTAGAATTAATTTCTTCTGCCACTCTTTTCCCTTCCTGAATGACTGCTGTGGCAAACTGTACAGCAAGGAGCACTTAACAGAAAGTTGCCTACAGTAACTTTGAGAATGATAACTGACAGGGTGTGTGGTCTTCTGGATCACAAACATTCTTTGGCAACAACATTTGACAACCAAATCCTGCCATTTTTCAGGCTGTTGAAAGCCCTGAACAAGGCGACAGGTTGGTCATGTAACCCAACTCCTACCTGAAGGAAAACAGGTAACTGAACAAAAGTTAATAACTACTGTTTATGGCAAATTATTTTCAAAAAAAAAAAAAAAAAAAAAGATAATTAATTGGCTGAGGCTTTTCTAGTATATTGAACACACTAAAATAATTTCAAATCGTCCTGTTAGAAAAACAACCAAATCCTCATTTATTTTTTGTAATAAACACAACCTCCAGTATCTTCAAAGGAAAATTGCTTTATGTCTGACTATGGCCATACTGCCAGTTTTAATTTCCTACATATTTAAATTTTTGCTTACTTTTTTTTGATGTTCATTTTCATTTCCCCTATTCCATTCTATGGTGCCATTTAGTCTTGGCTTGGCCATTATTATTTTTAACTCGTTCCCAACTTTTTCAGGGTATCTCAATCCTTATCAACCCCAAACACTCCTGGTTCATTTCACTTACCTCTATCAGTTTTTTCAGTTCGGCAGCGCTAAAATTTGAGAACGTCCAGAAATGAGGTGTGGTGCTTTTTCCTGAGGTGGTCAAGCATCTTAAGAAAGCACCTGCTTATCACTACCAAGAAAATGAGCTGGAATGATCACCTTAATTCCAGGACACATTTATTCAAAAAACAAAAACCAAAAAAACCCACTCCAGTTCATATTATTGGCTGTCTGGCTGTATCAGCAGGGGAGAGCACAGGACTGGAAGAGAAAGGCAGTTTCCAGTCAGAGGTGAGGGTCACTCAAGTGATGGACAGGCAGAAAAAGGCTGTATAATACCAGCTGCTGCTCCTGCCTTCATACAAGCAGGAAGGTTGTGAAAAAGGCCCAAAGCATCTTGGCCTCAGAGACCTGTTGTCTCACATCCAGCTAACAAGAGTTACAGCTTTTAATTTCTCCATGTGTTCCTTTTGCAGGAAGTCATATTTATACAAGCACTATACTAATAAAAAAACCCAAACCAGCAAAGCCACAAAAAGACAAAAAAAACCCCAGACAGAATACCTAGAATGACTAATGAACAATAAGCACCACTAGAAAAGGCACAATCTAAATATATTGATGTAAAATTTTGGATCATATGTTTATTTTTTCTGTCTCCTTCCTCTTACTGAGGAATATCACAGTTGCTTTTGCTAACCATAATTAATCCCCTTCTGCTTTTCCTCAAGACTTCATTTTTCCCTTTCTGTCACTCCACAAAGGGAGTTTGTTAATCTGAATGAAGCAGCACGAAAAGAAAACTTTGTATATGCTGCCATCGACTCCAGTGGAGTATCAGTGAAATTTATACCAGCTTAGATGGACTTCAGAAAGGTGCCCACGCACCCCATGTGTGCCAACACAACGAACAGAATGCAGCAGCATGAAAAACAAGAGCGATGTGCCTGGGAGCTGGAAAACCCAGGGAGACAAAGGAGGCAACTGCAGCTACACAAGTGGCAGCAGCAATGAGGAGTAGCAGACTCCCACTGCATGTAAACCTACACAGGCACCTCCTCACCAGCCACGCTAGGGGCTCATGGACATTGAAGGAGACTCTGGAAGTCCCATTATACGAGGCAGCTGTTAGTATAGGACCAACAGAAGTTGTTTGGTGGGCCAAAAGAGACTTCAGAAAAGCCTGGAATATTAATATCAATTAATTTTCTTTGTATATGCTTCTCAACTCTAAAATTCTAGGTTTACTATAATAAAGTGAAATCCATTCATGAAAATGAATGGAAAAACATTCCATTCATTTCCTGCACTGTTGTCCAGTTGTGATTGGAATCATCTATTTGGTGGCATCAGGGATTGGGACCCCCTGAAACCACAACTGCCAACAAAACATACTGGCCTTGTGTGCATGGTGCTGATCCAGAGCATCCAGGAAAGGCAGTCTATATACAAGCTGTACAAGGGCCAAAATGGAGAAGCTTCTTTATTGCAAATTCATCTGGTTTTATAGTTCAAAGATTGTTTTGGTTACTACAGCCAATAGACAAAAGGAAAGGTGGTCATATATCACTGTCCCAGAGCCACAGGACATACCTAAGACATTATATCATAGTTCTGGACACGCTGTATTAATAATTTAATATGCTACACAGTACCACCATGGTACAGGAAAACCAGCTGTGTTTGAATACTAAGGCATCAAAATTAATTTTGCAACTTTTTAATCTGCTTGTTATAATAGCATAAAAGTACATGTTCTAGGCTATTTTAGTCCTAATCTCGGAGTAAAGCAGGGTCTCTGTGACATGACATTGGGTTATGAAAGATATAGGGGGTGGGTGGGGAAATAGGATGGGTTTTGTGCATATACTTGGGTTCCCTAATCAGAAACGAGCTCCCTCCACATCATCATGAGATATTTCCTCACATAAACTAGAAGCCATTTACTTATTGAGTGCACAGACTTTAATAGTGATTACACAATTTAGTATCTGTCCTGAAAGCTGAGTTACCCTGCTGTTTATGATGTAGGCTTAGACTGCCTGGTGAAAGGTTTATGGATTGTTATTTATAACTCTTCTCCATCTTTCAGAAATGCTTAGAGCAGCATCATGAAGGATAAAGTGCCACTCAGAAGAGGACAAAACCGAGCACAGGAACACAGTAAAATTAATTAAATAGCAATGCAGTACCAAATTGCCCTTTTTCCTTGATAGAGATCTAAATCACAAGTTAAGGGTTAGAAGTGAGTTTTACTTAAAAAACATTTTTTGTCCAGAAATATTATTCTTTAACAAATATCACTACTTTTCAAAATTTTAGGCTCAAAATCAGCCAAGATATCTTGTTTATCTTGAAAAATTATTGCAAGAGATTTTGCTTAATTGTTTACGTCAGTTTATGGTTTTTGTTCTGTGAAAATTGTCAGGCTCTTTGGCACCTTGACGAAAATATTCAGAAGACGTAGTAGATAAAATGGAATATGCAAGAGGAGCACATGCATAAGGGGGTATGTGAGATGCATTACACAAAGGGCAATAGGGGAAGGAGGAGAAGGAAATCAACGTGGGGGAAAGAAGGGGGAGAAGACAAGATAAAGGGATCAGTGGCAAAGAACCAGAGAAAAGCAGAGGGAAACAAACACCAGAAAAGAAAGAATGCAAGAAAAAAAAAAGGAACAGTAATTTGGTCAAAAATGACTTGTTAAAATTTCATGGTATAAATATTTCAGCTTAAACATAATGGAAACAAAACAAAATGAATCAAAGCAGCTAAGATACAAAGCCAAGAACATGAAAACAATCCAAAATAAAATACAAATGTGCAAAACAAGTTAAAAGATGGCATCATGAATACATCTGTGTTAAAAATGTTTCACATGCGGAACACTGTTTTTTAATGCATCTAGACCAGGGCGTGCTTCTGAACTGGCTACTTCAACTTCTACCAGAAACGGATCTAAAGGTAGGCCAAAGTCCACAATTCCATTACACATCAGATATTTAAACTTAAAGATTTCTGAGCACTGTAAAAGAATTCAGCCTTGATCAGCGCTCCCAACTTCAGTGGAGCAATTGCACAAGCAGGTATTTAACAGGATGCCTGGAAGAATTTGGGGTCTGTAGTGCCAAGTCCATAGGAAAGGCTGAGAAAATAAGAAAGTATTACAGACTTAATAGTTGATTACCTTAGAGATCCCATTTAGGTATAATGCATACTGATTACAGACTAAAAGTCTTGTGAAATGCCAAGAGCACTGTGAAATAATGACGAATGAAAGAAGAAATAAAGATTTTGCCTCTCTGGAAAACTACACCTCCATTTGAGTGCTTTGTTGATTACTAAGAATATTTCTGGGCTATTAAGAAGAGAGAACTGAACATCTGACAGCTATGTTTGGGGATGTGGCGCTCCATCCCCACATTCTGTGCTGTATCGTCTTTGGCAGAGCCAGCGTGAAGATTCCTAAGTGCTACCTTATGCCTTTTGGTCCTTTTCTGGATCAAACCCAGGCTCCCTAATTTCTCTTGCATTAGCTTGCTACTTCAGGCAGAGCTAATGGCATCGGAGGTGATCCATCATTCCCACTGTACTCTGTGAGTGGGAGGGAACATCTGAACTAGTAAATACCTGTCTCCCGCTCCTCTTCATCACAGCACATACAAAATGGGAGCAATTCTGTTTATAGCTGGAAAATTACAGTCTCTGATATTGTTAGGAGATTATTTATGGCAGATTTCCTTCCACCTGTGATACTAATTGTGAGCATTTAGAGACATCATTCAGTGTGACTACAAGGGATCACCAAGTAATGAGATCACATGCAGATAGGCAGCTGGGCACCCATGCTAATACTTTTGCACTTGTCATCTATGTGCTCGTAGCTTACAAGGACAGAACAAATGAAGTTTTAGAGTCAGCTTACAGATTTTACTACGTTGTTGGTCCAAAAGTACACGGTAACCTTAATGCTGTGAATCCAAATATAAAGGTGATCTTGCTAACCATTGCAAAATATAAATCAAGGAAGACTTAATAATTCCAACTTGTACTCTAGTCTTCAGATATCTGCTTTTATGAAATTTAACTTCTGTATTTGTTATTTTCTAATAACTTACCTTTGGACACCAGCAGGTACCTGCAGCATATTGATTCGGGTTTTTTTTTTTTTCAAATTTCACAGAAAAGTCTTAAACATCATATATTGCTATGTTTATTTTTGGTTATTTATAAATTTGCTATTTCCTCATGCAGACAAACAGTGTGATGATTAAAAGAATTAGGCCAGACCTAGCAGTCATTTTCTCATCATATCAGTTAACACTATGAACTTTTATTTCCACAGACATCCCATTACCAAGACCACATGTTGATCCTGTCACCTACCTTTTGTGAGTAGTACAGCAGCTGGGAAATTATCCCTCCAGCGTCCAAAATGGTTTATCTGCAATTCACCTATTGTGGTGAACACAACTGTTTCACATACATTGAATCTTACAGATGACACAGGTAAACAGAACAGTTTGTGTTTTCAGCTTTTATCCTTCTTAATATTACTTTTTGAATCCAAGACATAAATTTTCTTGCAGAACTGTGGAAACTAATTTAATTCCTAAATAAGACAGGTTTGAGCAGTTTATTAATTTAAATTCAGGGACACGAGACCAAAACAGGAGTACAAAGAGATAAAAAAGAAAATACATATATTACATTTATGTTATATATAAATTTAAGTGTAAACAGTAAAAAAACCCCTCACAACAGTTGTGAAATCAGAACTGCTCAAAACAAATAAATGTTCCCCCTTTTTTTCCCCTATGTCCTTGGTGCAACAACTGCAACCAGCAAGGGTAGCGTGGATGGTGGTTGGGGAAGTTGTGGCGTTCTCTGAGGACTGGCAGAGACGATCAAAAGCAGTGGGAGGTTGTGGTGCCCATAACGGGAACTGAGAGCTGGGCAGGGGTGTAGAGTTTCTAGTTTTAGCAGAGTGGAGAGATGCGGGTAGGATCTTCTCGGGAGAGAATGCACAGGAGAGTCAGCCCTTTTGGAATTACATGGCTCAGTCTTGAACATGGACATAACACATCACAATAAAAAGATTCAGTATAATGAACACAGAAGAAGCCTTTCTGTCTGACTCCTTGGAGACACACGGTGGTCTCTCACGGTGAGATAGTCAATGACTCAGTTACTAAGCTCGGCCACAGGCTGGTTCTCACAGCTCATATGCCATACACCACAGTTGTCACTGCAAAAGAGCCCTTCAAGATGAAATAAAAGCCACGCCCTCATGTTTGGTTTTGTGGTTTTTTTTGTCACGATCACTCTCTCCATTGTATCAATTTCTGTGCACATACTATAAATACACGCATTAGTTGTGCCACTCAGATAAAATCTGTGCCTCTCCAGTTTCTCATATCAAAAAGCCCTTCAAATACAAAATGGGGGGCAGAAATCTACCTGAAAATTTCCAGTGTGCTCAAGAAGTTGGAGGGTAGGTGGTGGCAATCAAGTATGTATCATTTGTTTTGTTGTGCCCTGGATCCTAGCACACCCAGAACATGCAATAATGAAGTGGACAACTAAATAAAGTATTGATTTATATCAGAATATCCGGGGGAAGAAAGAGTTATTTCTATTCATTAGTCTAGAAGAATTCACGTTTAATATCCCTGAATTACAAAAGAGAAGGACTGTTTTCAAAGCAATGACTAAACAGTTCTATTTGTTGTGAACTGTTTGATGTAAGACAAAGCATAACAACGCTGTACATTAGTAAAATACACATAGAAGGTCTAACAACCAGCATGACTAACATAACGTGTTGCAGCACTAAGGGCATTGTTTTATTATAAATATTCATTCAAATGGTAATTTATTATAGTTACATTGTACCTGCAGGAAAAATATATTCAGGAAACCCAGAATGTTTTAAAAAATAATGAAGGCATACAACTTAAGCACTATATAAATGTATTGGATGCGTTAACTTTGCTACTTACTGATAAACACAAAGTGACACAAAAAATTCCTGTGCTTTAAAAATTAATTCTTAATGACCACTATAGTCACAGGGCAACTACATCTGTTTTAATTTGTACTCACTCCAGTCTGTGATCACCTTCTTGGAAAACACATGGGCTTGTGCATCATATTCCAGCTATAACTTCTGTCCTTGCTGTAAGTTATCCTTACACAATTCTCCTCAGACAGCTCCAGCTGATAAGTGACTTACAGATGCCCTGTGTTACCTATAACTGGATTCATGATCTCACACTCCACAGAAATGAATTTCCCTTCTTCATTGCTCCACCCCTTCAGATCATTCAGTTTTCACTACACAGTATCTTAATCCTGTTCTATACTAATTATTCCCTCCTGAACTTTAGAAGGACATTTTGACTAGCATAGGCTAGCTTGAAGGTCTAAGGTCAGTAATGAACATCAGGTAAGATTCAGTCTTACATAGCTCATTGAGGTGGTCCGGCAGTAACATTCTTATCACCTCTTAGATGCTCTTTTTGTCTACTTCAGGACTCTTAAACATGCTTTTCATTCACCTCACTATTTTGTATTACCCAAGTTCTTCATTACTACACTGACCCTTCCTCTAGAACAATGATTCTGCTGTTCCTCTGAATGCCCACGGGCAGCCAACAAGAAGAATGAATTTCTGTTGAAAGGGCAATTTATCAGTGCTTTCAAGGGCTCTTTTAAATCCAAATAGAAACACAATTAATTTTTACTTGACCTTAAGAACACACAAATAAAAATGGAGATGATGTGGTTTGTCAATAACACTAAAATACAAGGAGGGTATTTTAGGGTTTTTTAGGAGGTGGAGAGGCTAGAGTTTCTGGTTTTGCAGCTGCTCAGTAAATCTGGAGAGAGGTCTGCAACCATGAGACACTGAGAACAAACGAAGAGCAAGCAGAGGCCAGAATTGACACTACAGAAGAGAATCTTGGAGCCATGGTGAAATGCGAGGCTTTAAACTTGTCACCTTCCTACCACCGCTCTAGAGAGCCTCCTTCCTTTCAAAATGTGTTCTCTAGGATGCATCATCTTATGTATATGCATGTATGTATGTGCATATATATAAGTATATTTGATTTATTGATTAAGAGATGTGTCTTGCCTACATTATTTAAACATAGACTGTGAATTTTTTATATTCTACTCATCTGGATGCTGAGTCAGACTTAAAACAACTTGCTCTTTGACCTGTGATTGCTTCTTTCTAGATTCTGAATGATATTTATCCAGTTTCTACAAAATATAAGCACTACAATCTTTGAGCTTTTGCTGTGAAGGTAGTATTTTCTATGTTCATTCATATTCCCATTATTAATACCTGTCATTAGTAACAAAGGACTAATACCTACTTGAGGGCAAAACAAATATTTTTATATTAAAGCAAAGTCCTATTTCTTCTTGTTCTTTGTTTTAAACTACTTCTAGACAGATTCCAAGTTTCTAAATATTCTGTTTTCCATTATAAAATTTTAAAAGCATCCCCTCATGGCTTTCTTGAGAACACTTTGTTTTGAGACACTCCAGTCATTCCTTTTTCAATCCTATTTGAAATTATCAGTCCACAGTATTTCACAATAATTCATAAATACGCATGTACCGCATACAGAACTGAAGAGTCTACTTATACCTCCAAAATCAAGACAACTAAACTTCAATAATCACCAACTACATTCTCACAGGTCATACCAGCACAAATATAATTAAGGACTAAATTAGATCTTGTCATTAATACTTACAAGTGAAAAAGTAAGAGGTTTTGTGTCAACTGAGAAATGAAAGAATCCCAAACTTTCAACAACTTATAAAAGACAAGAAGTTTTCCTGCAAAACATGCTCCAACAGGAATATAATGCAACTTGACAATTTCAAAACTGAAAGCTCAAGGTGACCATCATCAACCATAAATCCAAAAAAGTCCATCCCATTAAACACATGTACAGCTATAATTTTTGATATTCTAAGCTACTTTTAATAAAAAATTTTCATATTAAAGTTACGTGATTCTAGTGCTTTCTCTAAAATTTTGTTTCCTTTGACATATAATGCGGATTATTTACAACCTCTGAAAATGTGTGCAGTAACTGCACCACATCAAGCACTAGAAGCAAACTCACAAACAAGCTCAGATGTTACAGACTTGTGTCCCTTCTTTTTCTGCCTTTGGGATCATTTTATTCTTTACCACAGTTAAGGAAGATTGTATTACTATTTTTTCGCCAGATACTCTGAGATTCCTAGATAGGAGTCTCATGCCTTACATTTCCACTTAAAAATACAATACGTGCCATGTCAACTAGCAAGCTATAAACATTTACAGATTTCATGTACATATTTTAGTTGTATATTTAAATAGCTCTAAGTTTTCAGATTGTTTTGAAAGTAAAGCTTTACAGTCGATTTTTTTTCATGGGAGGCAACACACCACAAAGAGGTAACATTAAGGATATTTGGAGCATTGCAAATAAAATTTCTCAGTAAATTGCATTGCCAATAATATTTCTCAATAGAATTGATTTCCAAATCTTAGTCCATGTGGACACAACTGATTTTAACTGAAGGCAGCAATTATTTACAACTGCCTTATTCATTTGAACTACTCAGGCTAAAAGTTATTTCACTCCTAAACAATGATTAACTTTAGCAAAGTTGGAAAAAATTAGAAAAATTTGAAACATTGAGGTGTGTGGAAGGTTTAAGTTCTCACTTCTTCTCAGGCTGTGAACTCTTCAAGTAACAACAAAACAACCACAACTTAGTCAAAAAGGTTGGTGATGGGTTGGTTTTTTTGGATGCAGGCACTGCATTTTCAGCTGAAATTGAAATTCCTTTTGGAACTCATTGAGTTCCTTGTAAGGTTATGAGTCCTTTTCCATAAGTATTACACAACATACAAAATAATGCCAAACCCAAACCAGCCCAGGGCTTCGACAGGAGCACGCTGTGCTGGGTTAGGAACTGGCTGAATGGCCGAGCCCAGAGAGTGGCTGTGAATGGTGTCACGTCCAGTTGGTGACCGGTCACTAGTGGTGTCCCTCAGGGATGCGTGCTGGGCCCTGTTCTGTCTAATATCTTTATTGATGACCTTGATGACGGGATTGAGCCCTTCATTAGTAAGTTTGTAGGTGATACCAAGCTCGGAGCAGGTGTCGATCTGTTGGAGGGTAGGGGGGCCCAGCAGAGGGATCTGGACAGACTGGAGAGATGGGCAGATTCCAATGGGATGAGATTCAACAAGTCCAAGTGCCAGGTCTTACACTTTGGTCACAATAACCCCACACAGAGCTATAAGCTGGGGTCGGAGCGGCTGGAGAGCTGGCAGACAGAGAGAGACTTGGGAGTGCTGGTGGATGGGAGACTTGACATGAGCCAGCAGTGTGCCCAGGCGGCCAAGAAGGCCAATGGCATCCTGGCCTGCATCAGGAATGGTGTGGCCAGCAGGGCTAGGGAAGTTATCCTTCCCCTGTACTCAGCACTGGTGAGGCCACACCTGGAGTGCTGTGTCCAGTTCTGGGCCCCTCAGTATGAGAAAGAGGCTGAGTTATTGAAATGTGTTCAGAGAAGGGCAACGAGGATGGTGAAGGGGCTGGAGCACAAGCCCTGTGAGGAATGGCTGAGGGAGCTGGGATTGTTCAGCCTGGAGAAGAGGAGGCTCAGGGGTGACCTTATCCCTGTCTATAACTATCTGAAAGGAGGTTGGAGTCAGGTGGGGGTCGGTCACTTCTCTGTAACTGGTGACAGAACAAGAGGACACAGTCTCAAGCTCCATTGGGGAGGTTTAGGCTTGATATTAGGAAGAAATTCTTCACAGAAAGAGTGATCTGCCATTGGAATGGGCTTCCCAGGGAGGTGGTGGAGTCATCGACCCTGGAGGTGTTCAAGAGTAGGCTGGATGAGGCACTTGGTGCCAGGATTTAGATGATGGGTTGATGTTAGATTATAGGTTGGACTTGATGATCTCTAAGGTGCTTTCCAACCTTGCTGATACTGTGAATACATGGGATATATTCACACAGCAAAAATTCTTAATTAAATCTAAAAAAGGCAAGAATACCTAAAGCTGAACCCTCTGCCAATTGTAAGTTAAATACAGAGAAAAACAGATCTGAGAAGGGGAATAGCACACCTATGTTCACACACATACACATGCTCAGACACTATCAAAATAGGATATTTAGACTGACAATTATAACTACTTCAAAATCTTAATACACATATTGGTCTTTTTAAGAGAGTTCACCATCTTAAACCTCTGTATTATGCACAAAAATGACCACTACTTCCTCATGGGACAATTCAGCAGAAATTCAATTGGACCAGTCACTGTTCCATTAATATAAAAACTAATGAATTAGGATCTTATGGCTAAATTCTAACACTAAGTCTGCTTTTTCATCAATATTTTTCCTGTAAAGGTAGATCTTTAAAGAGGTAAAATGACACATTATCGTCTTGTCCCACTTGAAACCTTTCAGCATTAATATTCACTTCTCTTAAAATAACATTGTTCATGGTGGACTTGCCAGGCACACTCACTTCCAACACCAGCTTTGAAGTCTTTCCAGACAGCGCTTCAAACCCAGTAAGTGTTAACAGTCCCAAGGGACAGTGGAAGCATGTGCTTTTCATTACTCCCTAGGTAACCAAAATCCACAATTTAAACATTAGGTAGGAAAGAATTACATCAAGAAACACCCTTATATTATAATTTTCCACTTGAAAACTTTGTCCTGAATAAATGATTCTCTATATATTTGCAAAGTATTTCCACACATCCAAATGCCTGGTTGGAATAGTACATGTAAACTGTAATCCTGAAACAGCTGGCCAGATGTGTTACACATGTACTTCAGCTGTGTCAGGAGGACGCAATGTGCCTAATGCACAAAGGACTCTTTGTACCAGCACACATGAACCAAATCCTGACTAGCTCAGGCCCTTCAGAGCAAATAGATAGCAAGTTATGGTTTGGTGATTCATACTGACTGTTCCATTCATCCCGTATTTTGAACGCCCTTGGAGCTAGCATCAAAAACTTGAAAACATTTAAAAACTATCCATACTGTTGCAAAGTCTGTGCCTCTACCGCGTTGAGACCTCAATTATTTTTTATTCTCTCCACAGTCAAAGTAATTTTTGTTTAGTTTTTGAATATAAGAACAGTAACAGAAACAAAGTCACAGGATTATCAAAGTGATGTTTTCACCAAGGATCTAACAGGAGAAATAGACCATAAAGATGGCCAAGGGAACGGCTGTAAGTCAGGCAGGAACAGGCAAGTGAGAAGCCAACATGAAAAAGCAGAAGTCTGGCACATCCTTCAAGGGGAGTGAACATCTCATTCTTTTTAGGACCTTGACAGGCAAACACTGTGCACACACTGCCCATACTTGTGACACCAGCTGGGTTGTGAGTATGTTTCACTCACTAATCTCATCACTTAAATTGCCTGCAGGAAACCTCTCTACTAAGGAAATTTTGATTTTATTTCTGTTATGTATTGCAGGTGTGACTATTTGGAAACAACAACAACAAAAAAAAAAAAGAAGCAATTTCATAGTCCCTTTTCCAGGATTTTGTGCATTTATGATCTGGAAAACAAAGCCCAGCAAATCTTTTCTCCTCAGCTGTGTGGCAACATCCTAGTGACTCTGTGTAACAGTTCAAGCTGTATTTTGTCACCTTCTCTCTCGCTTGGTACCACACACAATTGCTGCTGCCCTGTTAACGGTACTAGAGAGATTTTTTCCCAGAAAGTGAATATGTTTTTAGGCTTGGGGAAAGAAAAAGATATAACCTATGTTCTCCTCAAGACATTGCCAGCCACAGGTTTCCTCTGTTTTCATTTCTCCAGCTAGAACCAGGTCACAAAAGCAGAAATATTTCTTGGAAACTTTTGCCGTTGCTTGGGCTGTAAGAAGGCACTGTTCTGTGCTGTTTGTGACTAGCTTTCTTCACAGAATGAAATCAAATAAATTGCACTAATATACATATAACAAAGCAGGATCAGCATTTTTCTCAGCATCTCTGAGAAAAATGTCTTGCAAGGCTTAAACTTGCAACTTCTGAGCTGCTCTAGTATTAGCTGCTGACATGTCTAACTTTGGAAGAGATTAAAACTTGTAAAAGAACTTAAAGTAGATGGTAAAATGGGTTTAGAAATATGAAGAGGTTACATTATGGTTTTCATTCCTAAATCTATTCCAATATTTTAATAGATTAGCATATACCACAAGCTATTGTGCTGTCCCATAAGCAGGCAGAAGCTAAGGAAGTCATGCAAATTACCTGCCACTGAAATTGAAAATTATTTAAGCCATTAGAACACTTTATATGATTTCAGAAAACATCATTGTCTCTGCTGTACAATGAGAGTTCACCTCCAGGGAGTGGCAGTTTTTTTAACAGAAGGTGAAAAGAGTAACTAAGCTATTATACCACTTCACCTAGGCTTCCTTTATTTTTAGGAATAAAGGGGTTTTTATTTGGGGCAATGATCATCAGTCATGTTGTTTTGTTCAATGCTATGCAAAATGCATTTGCCATTGTCTGTTTTAAATAGGTGGATTGAAAAGGCTGAGGGAAGCAAGAGAAGTGTTTTCTGTCTGTTGACCATTTCAAGACCAACTGGAAAACTGCCTCGATTCAACCTGATGGCAGATGTATTTATTCTCTATTTGCTTGTTCCAACACAGCAAAACAGGACTTGATGTGCTGCTTGCATTTCTGCCTGGGGGACAGAGGCTTTCTACTGTAGTTAATGGACCATCTACAAACAGAAAATTAATTTGGCAAGAACTCAGTGATGTTGTGGCAATCAGAGAAGCATAGTCCATTTTGAAAGTAATTAATCCAGTCAACAGAGAAATAAAATATCAGTTGTTTGGAGCTCAACAACTTTGACACATGGAAAGCAAGAAAAACAAAGCCTTTTGAAAAGAGTGCAGCTACAGAGGGACGCATTACATTTTGGAAATTGTGCAACACAGAAGAGTAGTTAACATTTCCAGTAATGGAGCAAGGCTGAAATATCAGTGAAAAAATATGAACCTAAATTCGTTTAAGGCTGTGATGTCTAGAAAAGTCCCTTCTCTGTAGCTACCAACACACTCCTGTTTCCTGACAAAAATGAGAGGTAAGACCCAATAGATAAACTACCAGAAACATTTGCTTTCTCAGACTCATAAGGATTTCCTTCCTGTATGTTTATGGTCACCAAGAGCACAGGGATCTTCTGATAAAGAGCAGTAATGATGCCTGCTCTCAGGCATCACAAGAGGCCATGTCCCTGGCAAACCTCGGGCACTCCCGAAGAACCAGGAGAAACCAGAGTCAGGCCAGTAGGTTGGAAACACTTGATAGTAACAAATTTTGAAAGAAAAAAAAACAAAAATGTGAAAAAGAGTTTTAATATCTTGCCACAAACCCTGCAGCTGACATTCCCAGTGCTGTCACCCTTGCTAGCTTTCGCCTCCTTCTGGTTTTGTGCACACCTTCCCCATCATGTGTCTGCTGCAACTTTGACATTGTCTGTCATAGCTGGAAGCACTGATCCATCTGCCAGAGAATGTTTCTCACAGTTTTTTTCAGGACATTATACTATTTCAACTATTGCCATCTCAAGCCTTCCAGCTTCAGTTTACAATGTCTGTGCAAACCAAGCGCAATATTCCCAGTGGTTTTACAGTGAAATCATTCTATTGGACAAAACTGAGCAGGCATAGAGCTGTTCACAGGTTCACAAGAGTAGAGTTAAATATAGAATTAGATATGAGTAGAATTATATACTATGTAGCCTAAATAAATCCAGTAGAGGCTAGATGAGGAATAATTCCTTTCAACGCCTCTAAAGGGGGGAAATGATGCCTTAAGGGGTATCTTTAATATTTTGGAGAATTCACTTTAGCTGAGCAGCTGGATAACTTGGAATATTAAAGGCCAGCAGAGCCTGTGTTCCAGGGTGTTTGCATTCCTGTGTATAGAAAATTGGGGTAGTAAATCAAAACAGAGTGAGGCTTCCAGGCCTACAAGGGGCTGAACTGGGGTGGAGATAGGTAACAAGATAGGTAACATCCTGTTGGATGTTTAGGGGACATAGTAGTAGGATGGACTTGAGCTGGATAGTATGGGAGGAGGGCACTCTGAAAGTGATAAAAATGAAGAGATTGTTTTGATTTTTCTCTTTTGATCATGGACTTCGCTAGTAAAGCTGCACTCTCCCTTCACCTCTGCAAACTGTGTGTGTGTGTTTTTTCTTATCTGTTTGAGACAACAGTAACACGTTCCACTTCTCTGTGTCTCTTTATGTCAAGATTTTCATCCATTTGAAACTCTGGATTCACAGCACTGCAGAGAATGTCACTGGCATTTTTATTTTCTTTTTTACAGAAAAGGTGCAAACATATCTGGCAAAAATGGATTTTGGAACCAGGTACCAGTCGTGCTGATTGTACATCCAGGTCTAGAAGCTGAATTTAAGGCAGTGACTGGATACTATTGGGTAATGAGGTGAACTGGTTAAAAATAACTTGTTGATCAAGCAGAACACAGGTTAGCAACTCAGCTTTACTTTGCCAGACTAGTAAATATACTTTGATTAAAATAGCAACTTAGAACTAAGAATTAATTTATATACAAAAGACAAGAGCATTTTTCCCTTGAGGTAGGTGCAGTAAGACACCATGAATTCATCAAGAGGCACTCTCTCCGTGCTCCTCACTCCATATGCTGTAGCTTTCTCATTACCCTCTGAAGACATGCATATCTTCTCTCATTGAAGACTGGCAGAAAATGACATATAACGGTCTAACCTATAATGAAGAACTTACATCCAGCCAGCAGAAGGAAAGAGATTACAAAGCAACTTTGGGAATAACAACCATTAAATCAACCTAACATTGATTCCCCTTTTCGCAAGGAAATTCATCGCAATTGGATTTATGGCCACGTAAGACTCAGACTCAATCACTTAACAGGATGTTACAATCTGCTAAAAGACCAATACTCAGAAATTAGGACACAAAAAAACCAAACACTGCACTCCTATCTCACGGATTGGCTAATACATTTAAACAGTCTGTAAGGGTGGGAATCAGCACAGGCACAGACGCACAGATTTGGCGCCCGCAGGAGTAGACCAAAATGCATTTGCAGAGTACATTTGTAAAATAAGTACTAAGCAAATATCCTAATAGTAAAAATCCAAAATAATAGCACAATGAATCTGAGATGATACAGCACAGTTTACAAGGGTGGCTTCTTCATTGTCCATGGGCCAAAGCACCTGAAGATGCCTGAAGAAAATGGTGCTGGTGTTAAATAAGGATGTATTGCTCTTACTGAGATGCTTACACACAATGTGAAGGAATGGCAGTTTGTCCAGTTGTGAAACTCACACTTACAAGCCACAATGCTTAGAAGTGGAGGAAAACCTAAGCATTTCATACATTCTGTGGTTGTCACTTCCAGCAGTACATGACCATAGGCATTCTACCTAAAGATGCTCAGATACAGCTCCCACTAGACTGAAAGGGATGTAGACCCTAAAACACGAATGTCCTAGTCCTGATAAGTATCTCAGCAGTGCCTGAAAGATTCCTTTGAGAGCATAATCAAGTTTTGGCAATTAAGCAGCTCTAGAATGTCTTGAAGAAAGTCTATGCTAATTATAAGAGGACTGAGAAGGCCAGAGTGTGGAAGGGCAAGGTAAATCCAAGTTTCCTCTTTTATTTTCCTAAGCAGAGCCACAGTCAATGGCTGTTTTTTCCTCGTTTATTTTGTACTCTCCTCCTTAATAGACTGTTAAAAATCCAAAGACAGCAACAAAAAAACCCCAACCAAACAAAAAAAAAAGACAAAGCAAACAAACACATAGGAACCCCAAAGCTAAAGCAAACCCAAACCTAAGCAAAACACCCACATCACAACCCATAACCCCTCCAACTAACCAACACTAAGGCATTCCAGAAGACTGTTGGGAATTTGCCATGGAAGCAAGAAAGTGTATTCCCAGGAGTTTTAAACTAGAGCACTAGAATTATGTAAGCAATTACTATAGTTAGCAAGAAGTGCTCTGCTACTGGGAGTCTTTGTGCAGATCCAAGTCTTCAGGCAGCCCAGACATGTCTAGAAAGAAGATCAAAAAAAGTCTAGAAAGAAGGTCAAAAAAATCCTAAACAGAATCAAACTGTCAAAAACTTACCTCACTTCAGTTATAAGTTTTTCCTATTCCCTAGGGAGATAATTTTGATTTTGAATATTATCTGGACTGAATATAGGAAATATACAATACCGTGGAGAAGACAGGCTTTATAAATATCTGGGGTTTGTTTATTTTTTCCTGGCTTTATTTAAATATTAAACCTTTTGGCAAACAAACACTTCAATAAAAATAGTCTCCTCACTAAATCTACCTTGTATATATTTTATTTTAAACCCTCTCTTCTTTCTACTCAATTCTACAACAATTTGTCCATATAAATTCTATCCAAAAACATCCAAGCTTAGAAAAATCATATATTTTGTTAGAAAAATTGAATTTGAATTTTTTTTATCCAATGGTTGAATTTTGAAAACCTTAAGCTTAATCTTCTTTCTACAAGCATTTAATCAGGCAAAGAGGGAAGAAATCACCCAAGCATGGTGGCAAGCGAATTAATATTTTTAATTAAAATTTTATCATCTAAAAAAATTGAGTGCTTATTAATGAATTCAAACATGTTTATAGGATGGATTTTGATTGTGCATGTTCACTCTTTTTTGGCTGATGAGCAAATTAATCTAATATAAAATTAAAGTCTTCATTATTACTGCAGTTCTCTCCTCTACTTGGCTGTTGTCCACAGCTTCCTGCTGCATGGGAATATTTCCTGGGTGCCTTATCTAAACAGGGAATGGTTGTGTCTCATAGCTAACCCAAACATGCACAGGGCATCCAATAACTGCTCTCCTGGTATCGACAGGATCTTGCTAACGGACACCAGAGCTTAAGGGTCGCTGTCACACCACCAGCCAGCTGTTGAAAAGGGAAAGAACTTCCTTTCTCCAATATCTACTTATAACCCAGAATCCCAGACAGCTGCTGGTGTAAGTATGGCTACAGTGGAGATATTGTTTGGATCTAGGGCTGCATGGGAAATATTTCAGTTTCATGTGCCTTCCTGAACATTACCAGCAACCTGACGGGGGTAAAAAGTCTTGACAACAGTTTAGACTTGATTCCTTCACACAGAGCTTTCAACATCTTCCCATCTAGATACTAAATGTAATTACAAACTCCAAAAGGCACGGATATGGACAGGGCTTATTTTGGAACAGGAAATTTCTTTTTCTCATTTTTGGAAAGGCTGCCTTTCTCAAAAAAAAACAAAAAAAACCCCCAAAAACCAAAAAAAACCCCAAAAAACAAACCCACAGAAAAAATAGAACAATTTCTAAAAGCAAGACTCTCTTCCTTTAACCTATTATTGAATGCATAGGCTATTTTCAAAATCCTGTTTCACCATTTTTACCATTCTATTGTCTCAATGGCAAGGCAGAAACGTACCAAATCAATACCTAAACATCCTACACTGCCAGAGACCCTGGTTAACACCACTGAAGGCACAGATTTCTCACCTCACAAAAAAAGGATGGCAGTGAGTTTGCAATCAGAAACTCTCTGAACCATAACAGCTATGGAGGTTTGTTGAAATCTGCTGGAGCCATAAGACAAACTGTAGAGTTTTTAAAGATTGGTACATGTCAGAGTTATACCTTTGGAATGAGATTTTGTTTTTCCCTTCCTCTTCAAAACCCAAGGAACAGCTTATATCTGGTCAGTGAATGAAATGGAAAAATCTTGTCCAAAGTATCCTAACACACAAACTGGAGCGAGTTGGAACAACATCCTTGCAAATCTCAGAGATGGAGCTCTGAGACTGTCCCTGCTGCCCCAGAGCCCCACACACAAGAGCTGGCAATAACCTATACCAGTGAAAGCAGATCCTTTAGTGCATAAAGCTCAAATTTCTTAGATTGACCTAAGAAATAAAATTGTAATCAACTCTCAAACGAAGCATCTCCACTTCAGTCATACAAATAATATTAGATAACCACATTGTATAATATAGATGAGCAAATTCTGAACTTGGTCTGTGTTTCAGCCAAGAAGCTCAATATACTGAAATTTGGAAGTTATTTCTTGAATTGCACCCAAAGGAGCCATAATAGCATATCAAAAGAAAGGTCCTATCCAAAAAGCTCATAATATAAATGGAAAGTATTTAGGCAAAAGGATACGTAGTATATTACAAAACTATTTTTTAATTAGCCTTTGTTCTTTAGGTTTAAGGGGTTTTTTTCAACTTCCTGCTCCAGTTTTTTTATTAAAGTTTGAGGAACTTACTCCTTTCACAAGGATATTTTCACAGGGATGTAAATTCTTTGTATTCAATTCTGTGACAGGCACCTACAGATTATTCAATTTCTCTCCCTTTAACCAACACTGCCAAAGAAAGAGTACTAAACTCAACCTAATGTTAATGGGTTAGCTTTTTTTAAAAAAATTAGTATCAGCTAAAGAACTCAAATAAGCTTGAATTTAATTGGCAAGTGCACCACAGAGCAACTAGAATGTGTTTTCAGTTTCCATCTCTTACAGCTTAAAAGCATCTCCAAAAGCAAGCTGTGGCTGTTTTATATTCCAAGTATTTACCTAGATCATTAATAGCATTCTGAAGATCAATACCTGTGAAATCATGTAACATTTAATTCCTTACTCAACTCCTCTGAACCAGTGTCATTGCAGTAATTCAGATGCACAACAAAGAAGAGAACATAATCTTATCTCTGGCTCCACAGCTCCAGGTAACTAAATTCTGTACAAAATAAATTCACTACAGTTGTTTCTACAAGTTCACAAAATGTCTGGTGATTGCCTTTTTTCACATAACACCAGCTTTAAGCACCTGATCCAAATCCCACATAAGTCAATGGAGCTCTTTCTGTTTACATCAATAGACTTTGAGTGAAATTTCATGTCAGATTCTCACCCTTATCTCTGCAGACAAGTACAGAGCTTAGCCAGGAAAAATAATTTCTTTTCTCCTGAATTCAGATCAGTGGGAAAACTACAACATTGCTGGTAGATTGGTTTTTTTTACTCTAACTCATTCCAACTTCTGCAGTCCAACAGAAAATCCTTGACACCAGCAATAGACGTGCACGCTGAAACCCCAGAAGAAATCAAAGCAAGGCAGTGAGCCGTCTCTGAACTTAGCTCAGCTACACAGGATTGAGCAAGGTAAAGCCTTTTAGAACAATATAAATAAGCCAAGTCCAGAGGGTAACAGAGAGAAAAAAAATTAAAAAAAAAAAAATTTATAAAGAAGCACAAGAAGCCCTGTGTTTCCTGAGAGCACCCCACAGAGTAAATGAGAAGTGCTGGGGAGAAATTATCTCTGCCAGCACTATTTAGATTGACAGAACTTCCAGATCTTGGATTGTTTTTTTTTTCTTTTTACCATCATACATTACTAATAGTTTCCTATTTAGTAATTTTAGATGCATGAAATCCAAGAGCATTGTAGCAAAACAAGATAAACGCAAACCTCTAAACCATATAAATTTTGACTATAAAAACCTCTACATTAACAACAGATCTTCTTTCATATATATAGAAATCACATCCCAAACCCCACATCTTTGAAACATTCTTTCATAAAGAATCCTCAGATAATTGTGTATCAAACAACCATCAAGTTCAAAATGAGGCCCAGGGCTGAGAAACAGAACAACAGAAAAAGATAAAGAGAAAAATCAAGTAAAGACACTAATAGACAAGACTAAAATACCGGTAGAAAAAACCCAAAACTACACCCTCACTGAGGTATGTTTCTTCCATTGCTGATATATCTCGTATCACGCTACTTTACTTTACTCTCACTGTTTTGTTCTTGCCTTGGCTTTAGTCTCTCCCAATGATTAAGTCTTTCTCAAAAAACACATATAATCTCTCTCCAAAATCAAACTTGATACATGAAAAGGAGAAATGTGACATGATAACGTAGGAGAAGATAAATTAGTTTTGACAATTTGGGAAACAAAAGTTGTAATCAAGAGAAGTGATGCAGTAGTGAAATGTTAGCTGACTTAATGAAAGAATATACCATACTTTAAGAAATCATTTTAAGAGGAAAGCAGCAGGTGGTGTCAGCAATACCAATTTACTGAGAGTATTTTGTGCTTTTTAATAAGCCAGTGCCTTACCAACAGTGAAACAATTCAGATTAGAACAAATGGTATTGTGGAAAATAAGCCAGACATGACAGTGTTATATTAAAACAAAAAAATAAATAATGCATTAGGAAGAAAAGTGAAGTACAAGGCAAAAGAGGACATTTATATTAATATATTTTATGGTCCACTTATATTATGATCAAGACCATAATATTTTCTGTGAATTTAAGATTGCTTTATAGCTTTCTAGTAAAGACACCCACAGGATTCAATACAACACCTATGGAACTTTCCAGAAGATTGTCACAGATAATCTAAAAGTTAACTAAAAAGTTAGTTTTCAGTCACCTAAAAGGTGGCTTTAAGCTGTTTTTGCGCTGTTTAAAAGACTCTTTAACCACTGCAGGTTACTTGAATTTGCCTTTCCATGAGGAAGAAATTTGGTCAAGTGTCCTCAGATCATCAATGAAGCCTAAAACATCACATTTCAATGAAGAGAATAACCAGGAGGGGAAGCATTAATCACATCACTACAAACGCACACAGTGAGGCAAAGAACACACCTCAGATACAGTCTGAAGGTCCAGCTAATCACTTACTATATATTCTCAGTTTATGACATTTTCTCACCCTTTTTCATTGTTGCCATAAAACCTAATGCTTAGACATGCCTGGTGCAAGGCAAAACCTGTCAACAACTTAATGAGCAACAATTAAAAATCACAAGATCGACAGCTATGTTTATGCAATCCATCCTATCCTGTACAGAATTGAAAAAACTCACCCAAAAAGAAACCTCAGCTCTCTGCCTTGGAAGCAGATGCAGCAGCCAACAGTGACTTACTATTGATTAATCTTTCAAAACAATTGTCACTGAACAGTTTGGGGAAAGTATAACAGATGGGAAGTATAAATTGCCTATTGAGGTTTTGGAGGATATTTGGACCCTTCAAAGCTGTCTGCTGTGACCTATCATCTAGCACTTAAAAGATCAGAATCATAATAAAAACAATAAACTGATGATACATGACATATTTATCTTGCATCTTATTTTGGGGTATTTTAAGATTAACGTAGTGGTATGTTACCATTATCAATTGACCCTCAAGGGAAAAAAAACAAACCTACAGCCATAGCCAATTGTTTGGCCAAGGCATTTAAGAAACATTACCGTGATTTGTATGTTTCCTTTCATTGGAAAAGCACTTGCTGAATATACAAAACAAAGACATAATGTATATTTACTTATGCCTCAAATAAATTAATAGTAAGCACTTCACCAGACCTTTTAGGTCTTGGCTGGCTCTCCTTTGAGATCTATTGCTACATATTAGCACAGACTTGCTGAGTTTTCCCAACAAGAGGGAAAATTTCTCATTTGTCATCCCCTGAAGAACTCAGACCAGCTTCTGACTCAGGTGACAAGTGCAGGTAATTTCTCACAGATCTTCACTTGTTCTCAGTGTTTATCACTCCCCAGTTTTCTTAGGGCCTGTAACCAAGGATGCCTAAAGCAGCAAGTGAACTGAAGGGGTTGTGTGGTAGCAAGTGGGGAACACCAGAGATCAGTCTGAGGGAGAAACACCAGCAGTCAGAAGAAACCCTGACAGCTAAGAGACAAACAAAACAGGGAAACAAAAGCTTGACAAAGGCATAAAGAACCATGCAAGGCAGAGGAGAAAATGTTCAAGAAGTATTATTTCAGAGGACTTAATTGAAGTGAGGGAGCCACACTCTTTAGCAATGCAGAATAAAGATTTGCATACTTCTGGTTTGATGAGTGATATTTGACTATTATTTAAAATAAAATTAAATAGTTTACTCCATTAAAAACTTAATCTATAACCTCTCCCAAATGTGGCTTATGATATGGCTAGTGGAAATTGCCAGCAAGGGGTTACATAACTTCATTATTTGACTTGTATTCAGCAAGAAGATGCATTTAAAAAACACAGATTTGTAGGTAGTATCTTGCACTTTCAGGACATTTACTATGTAACAATATAAGAAAGGTAGCTTTGCCAACATAATTCTGTTTGATAAAAACCTTTTATGTTAACAGATTCTCTCCAAGTTTCCATAAAATGCTATTCACATGAAAAATTCTCAAAACATACAATAAATGTGGTAGGAACAGACTTCTGTTGACTGAGGAAATGTCTGTAGCTGAATGATTTTAATTATATGTATAATTAATTAAGCGTATTAATACATAATAGTGCAGATGATCACTGTGTAGGAATGGAAAGCGGGCACACTATTTATTTTAGTGATACAACGCTAATCCATTACTTTTGCATGCTCAAAACAATTTTTAGACTTCAACACTGATTCTCAGGAAACCGCTACTTTAAAAACATTTGAGCACTACAGACTTATCATATGTGATATTTTCCTATGCCAAATTCTAGGTCCCATTGTACATGTTACTCACAATCTACCAACAGGAAGTAAATCCAAATCTAGGAATTCCATGTTATGCCTCACTGCAAAAGTCTATGGCTTTGCTAAGACAACTTTGTTAGAATCACATCATTCAATAAGTTAATTAATGCAGACTACTGGAAAAGTAAGGGGAGAAGAGCTTGAGAAAATGGGGAGGAATAATGACTAGGAAAAATAGCCATGTAAAAATATTGTTCTCTCTCATTAACCATCCTAAGGCCATATTCCCTTCTCTGGGATTGCTCAGAATACAACCACAGATGCAGTGTGGATTCTGGGTCCCTTTTGCTACCATTCTGAATCGGAAAAAAGTAAAGCCCTGTGTGAGGGCAGTAAAAGGGCGGATAGGATCAGGGGGTGATGGTGTCCCCAGTGCTAATGCAACCATCTTTCCTTGCTTTCAAGTCACGATCTGCTGTGCTGTATAATATGAAACATATTAATATTCATTTAGAAATGCACAGAAGTTTGGCTTCAATGAACAGAACTTCTGCTACTCCATTATGCGTTTCCTAGGCTGTTCTAAAATTATGTAACACCAAGAAAATCGTTAAATTAGAAAACATTTGTTCACATTTTTGCTCCGAATTGATTCTCTTCAGTAATTTCTAATCTGATGCTTCAAAGATGAAATGAGCCGTATTAAATGTCTATACGTGTCTAGTATAGGCAAGATGTTTCCAGATGCTCAGATGAACAAACTGAATTTAATGCGTTCACAACTGGCATAAGTGTTGCATCTTCACTCTGAAGCACAGAATTTTTTTCTGAGGAGAAGAAGAACAGAACTTTTCCAAGAACTAAAACTTCTTGACAGAAGTTCGGCTAAATTTTGCTGATGAAGGTTAGGGCTTATATTCTGCTATTCCCCTATCCCAGACTTAACCTCTGTTCTCACGTGTACTAAAGTTCAAGTATGATATGTACAAAAAAGATTGCAACTATTAATTCCCTCTAATAGTTATATAGTACAGCAAAAACCATATGGATAATTTGGAAATGCATTAATTATGCTATTATTTAACATAAATATATATTTAAATATATATATACACACAAATTATATATACGTAAATAGATGCTGAAAGAATCCACACTCATCCATTTGCTTTTTGTGTTAACTTTTAAGACATTTTCCTAGCAGGATCAGAAAGCGCCCAGTGTTAAGGTCATTCTGGACTTGGCACTGTGAAAATCCATTAGTAACAACACAGTAGAAAGCTTTATAAAAGTTTCAAAAATACTATAATGCTTCACAAACTCTGAAATGCAGTTTTGGTCACCTTGATACATGTCCATGGCTAATACAGAGTCCCTAAAATACATGCACCATGTTAAGAGAGAAACAAAGCCCACCCAAATGGTTCCAAGTATGAAAAACAGCTCCACCAAATAGTATTTGCTTTTACACTTGGTCCAATCACAAAGCTCAGTGGCTTCACTGTGATTTAAGTGGCTTCTACTAAAGCACAGGTTTGAACATCTATCTGCACCCCAACACATCACTAAAGATCCAGGTTACCCATCTCAGCCTAAATATACAAGCAGATCTAGCCTGAAAAATGGGAATAATATGAAATAGAATGTTAAACATCTTTAAAGAGCAGTCAGCACAGGTATATCACAACTTTCCATTTGCAAGAAGAATAAAACCCTGCCCTCTTCAATTCCAGTCCAACTAAAGTCAGAGAACACGCAACAGTTTTTGTACATAGACCTGAGGAGGGCTATTCCCTTGCCTTTAAATAATGGGAATTTCTCTGTTTTCCCAGAAGTTTGTTTTCACTTTGCAAAAGTTTTTTCTTTCTTTTTGTGTTGTGGTACGTTTTTGAAAGCTGGGCTTTTGGGCCTAATTTTTGAGAGTTTTAAAGTTAGCATAAGCAATTCTGTCCCTCTGCTAAAGCTCAAAGTCAGCCTGGAAAACAGTCTGAAGAACAGCAAAAGCAAAAGAAAACAATATCTTGGTTTCTCAAAATATGGTTAGAACTTTGTCAAAATACATCTGTAGCTTTGCACAAACTAAAGTAGCCTAAATTTCTTGCACAATAACAAGAGATTTTCTTTTATCAAGCAGGTGTTGTTTTTGCAGAGTGTTTCTCATGCTTTCCTGATCAACAGCTTTGTCCAGTACCAGAATAATAGTCAGAGTTCTCAAAATAAAGACAGATGACCTAATACTTCAGCTCATCCAATAAAACAGTTAAAAACAATTGTGTGAACCAATAAAGATGTAACATGCTAGTTTCAAAAAAGTATAAAAAGCTGTAAGTTTTCTCATTAAATGGCTTCCTGGACGAATCCTGTCTCGTGTGTTTGCTAAGATCTCCGGCCTATACAACTACAATTTTGCCCTCAGTTTGTTTTTTTTTAAAAAAAAATTCTTTCTCTACAACATCATATGCAAGAGTACCCATTTCAAAGATGATATCTGCATTCCTACTAACCAACAGTGGCAGCTTGGATGTAATCTGCTTCCAAACTGTGTATCAGCTTAGACTGCAAATTGAAATCAGGAAATACAGCTAAAATATACAAGCCAATTACTTTTAGGCAAGTTATCAAGTAGATGAAGAAGTAAAATCAAATCAGATAACCTACAGCATTGCTAGCAATTAAGATGCACTCTTTTTCTTATGAGATTCTAAATATTCATTAATTCTGAGCAATTAACAATAATGAAATGAAAGACTGTGTTACTGAAGTTTGGAATTAGGTATGCCAGAATTCAGTAAAAGATGCATGAATTAACTACTCCACATTTTCTATCAAGAGCCCTTCACGAGTGCCACGGGGACAAATTATTTACTACAAACGTATGTGGATCAGGGGCAAAGTCCGAAGAGGCTCCTAAAGCAAATGGTTTTTTCCAGACTCATGGGATGATGACCAATTTACATCTCAGCAGAGTTCAACCCAAAGTACAGGAAGGAAATCAACTCTCAATTCCCAGCGTGCCCAGAGTTGTTAATACAGCATCCTGACAAAACATGCGTGTGGTCTATGACAAAAAAGAAAAAAAGCAGAAAAAGAATAATTTAGCAAGAATCACTTGTTGATATTCTTAAATATTCTATTTAAGCCAAACAAGCCACTAAATCTTACTTTCAAAAATACCACATTCTTTGGGTCTGTTTGAATACTAATGAGTCTCTCTTTCAAAAGTACCAATAAATGCAAATAGCCCATGAAGAATTTGTTGCACTTTGAGAATAAGGTGTATTCCAACTTTTCATATGCTATATGAAATATATGCTATGAAGTCAGCAGTGACATAACATATTACAATTCATCAGGATCATAGGTTTCCACAACACATATTGCATAAAGTAACAAAACCAGGAAAGGAAGAGCAGAACAAAAACACATAATTCAGTGTACAGACTTTCCTTAACCTGCCTTATACAAAGAAATTTAATATTCTTTTAAGTAACTTCATCTTAAATAATAAATTAATGCAACCTAATAAAAGATCTTCAATTCATTATCATTATATGACCTACATTAATGACAACTTAAGTATGTGAGTATCCAACTCTATCCCTAAAAACATCTCACCTGTAAGAAAATTATTCTTACCAATGTTCATATTAAGAATACAACAACGTTAAAATCCTTAAACTTCCAAATTTCCACCAGAAATATATCAGGACTACTATATAATTTAGTGTCGCCAATAACAGCACTAATGAGAAGTCCCTAAGGAGATGTTAGGGAATAATTTCAAACACAGAGAATGACCAATTTCTTTTCCTAATCATCAAAAGGCACCTCTTCTTCTATAGAGGGACTTATTATGTTATATGGAACTTGAAGGTTAATTAGAAAGTAGGTTACCGAGGGCAAAAGGTTCTGGAGGTATAATTTTTCTCTTAACTTTCAGTGATTTGATATGATCTATGATACAGCTTAATCAAGAAATGCTGCAAACTGAGAAAAATACTCTTTACAAGTCCTGTGAATAGACCACCCTCTGACTCAGGCCATTTTTACAGATACAGCAAGATGTCACATCTACCAAGTTTGTCACTGAATGAGTGTTCTAAATAATTGAACCAGATGCCTTTTCATGACCTTCATTTTCTAAAATGCTTAATAAAGATTTAGGCAATACATCAACTGGTTCCAGGTGACTACAGCTCCTCCACAGCCATAAGCTTCTGCTCACTCAGCCAGTCACTTGAAGGCTTCCTCCAGGCAACACACAAAAGCTTCTCCTTGAACCTGCAAGAGGTTTTGTCTATGCTTTTATTTCCACATTCCCAAGTGAAAATATCTAAGTACAGTGCTTTGCTTCTCTGGACACTTTACTACCTTCAGCCTTTACATCTGAACCTCTTCCAGTTTGTGCAGTTTTTCTGCAGTAGTAACTTTATATTTTTCCATAACTTAAATATATGGATAGATAAGATGAATAGTGACTAGGTAAAATAATTTTCCAATACATCTGCTAACTATTTTCTGGGTCTTTTCATAACATGAAAATATAAAATATTTGCATGTCTGAGCTGACTCTGTGTTACACTATAACTATCACAAAGGGAAATGCAATCCTGCATTTTCCCTCCAAATTAGACTTCTCTAAACAACTATAAAGTTAAAAAAAATATGCAACATCTTTCCAGGACTAACAGTTCAAATATTGCAAATTATGCTTCATCAAGGTTCTTTAGAAATTCATTCATTGAATTAATTATTGATTAGTTTAAAGCATAAAACATAAGTTAGTCCTTAAAAGATTTACTGAACTCTTACAGAATTTTGCTTGGGGAAAAAATTGTATCAGAATTCTAACCAAGATCATCTAGCACATTTCTGTAATTTCAATTATGAGAAATGAAATTAAGTACCAACCGAAATGCTAGTAACGCAATGTACCAAGCCCATGCCTCAGTGGAATTTAAAATCCAACAACAAAAGCAAAAACTACAAGTTCAGGCGCTCCCCTCACTCCTACCCCATTCATTTCACTGGCATCTGCTGAAGAAAATCGATACCAAAAGAACCACAATCCATTACATCCTAGAAGAGTGTCGGATGAAGAAAGTGTTTTTGAGTTGGTCAACAAACCCTTCCATACTTATTTTTGGAGACTCTTGATCCTACAAACGTCTCTCTGATATGTTGATGATGAAGTGATGAAAATCCACCGCAGATTGTACCACCAGCCTGCCTGGGATTACGAACAGCTTGGCACACGCAAGTAGCCAAACAAGCTTTGAAACCGATTAGAACTCCCTGAAATCATTCACTTTTGTATAAATTTTCCTTTCTTTGGTGAGTATGATGGATTGGAGTGCTGGGGTGTGCAGAGCCCCAGATGGCTGGCTGGCAAAAGCATTAACCAGGTAATGGATGTTATTCATACAGAAAATGTTTAAATCCCAGATTACAACGAACAGCGAAGCAAACTAACTTTGCTCTGCAGGGATGTTTACTTCGCTTCTCTCGCTACTTCTCCATATCTGAAGCAATACACTTTCACCTCAGGGCAATACATTATTGAAGAGAGAGCACTGTGTGGGTTAAAAGCTATGAGACTGCTTTAGAGCAGGCCGATTGGCTTGAACCTTTTCAGAGCCATGAATTTCAGAGCCTACACCACTGGAGACTGACTTCAATTTGAAAACTCAGCTTAGAGAGAAGCCTGTTTCAGTCCTACGAACAACTGCTCTCATCTGGAAAACTTGAGAATTTTAGGTAGTTTCTGAAACTGGCAAAGTATATCATCCCCCCACCAGACTCACCTTAGGTTGTTTTTTTCAGATGAAGATTCACATGATTCTTAACACCTTTACAGTGAATAACACAAACTTCCCACAGAAAAGTTAGCTCAAAAAAGCATCACTAAAAATTCTATATGAATTAGATATTACTGCTGTATAGGAACACATCTGGCCCAAAAACCTCTCCACTGGTACTCCAACAACGCTGATCTCCAACTGGCTGCACTAAACACCGAGTGGGAATCAGTGATCGTTGTTTGGCAAAGCAGGACTGTGCAAGAACATTCAAAAATTTTGGGCTAAGGTTTTTACATTTAAAAGAACAATGGTTTGGAAAAAGTTTCATAAGTAAGTTACAATCAAGCACAATTTTTTAAGCAGATTAAGAAGCAACAAGTTTATGGTAGTTCAGAGGGACATAATACAGAGCTGGAGTACATATAGGTACAGAAAAGGCAAAGTTGGTTAACCCACACCTATATGTACTTTGCTAGGCCAGTTTAATGATCAAAAAATATGAGAAAGATTCATCATTGGGAAATTTCAGTGAGGACATATTTTCACTGTAATGAAAACAACAGGTAAAGTATTAAAAAGCCTAAGGAAAATCTCTTATATTACCAGAAATACTACAAATCCTATTATCAAGTCACTAGTTCTCATGTAACTCAAAGCATTTTCTGCTCAGACACACTTTTTCAAAGAGAATAGTAATAAAGGATTTAAAGATAAGCTAAAATAAAAGACTTGAGAGTTTATCAAAATGGAAAAAACATAACTGCAAAACAGAAATATGTCAAAGTGCTTCCAGAAAGATTCTGACTGAGGAATAAAAACAAACAAAAAGTCTATTTGTGTAGAGTTTCTCTTTTCTCACAAAGTACCAATTAGTTTCACATAGCAAAAGCTTGAACACTTTAGGATTTTTTATCTTTGTGTTTCTTTTTTTTGTTTGTTTTGTCTTGGAAACAGTGAAATCACAAAACAAATCATCACCTCCCTTAACAAGAACCTAGGACTCATTCCACTGATGGAGTGGGCTTTCTGTAGTTATTACTATTTTCATCTGTATTGATTTCATTCCAAAACTCTTTTGAAACTGTATCACTGCATCACGTCTCAGTGCTCAGACCCAGCAACATTTCTTAGATACCAGTGTGAAATTACAGAATGTATCCAAGAGAGTATTAGAGGAGCAGTTCAAGTTCCCACCATTATTGAGATTCTTATTAACATATTCTTAAATGGAATTTTTCATTAACCTCTCCCAATTAACCCTCATTAGGATTTAAACTTTTTAAAATTATAATTACCTAGTAAGTAAGAAAGATGGGGAGCTACAAACATTATTGTAACATTTTAGTCCTATTTTCACAGGTTTAAGGAATTAATACTGAGGTGATCCTCAGCTACATTTCTGTTCCTCACTTTTCTCCTCAGGATAATGCTGTCTAAAACCATTTGACATGACTCCTAAAGAAAGTTCAGATCAGTTTGATATGCTTTACACTGTATATACACACAAGCTAGTGTGCACACCAGCCACAAAATGAGTGGCAGTCAAACACCAGGTCAGACAGGTTTGTTAGATCTCTTTCTGTGGAGATACTCAATACCCAAACCAGGCTCAGTCTTGGGAACCCAGCTCCAGCTGACTCTTCTGGCCCCAGGGCTTGAACTAGATTGTCGCAGGGAATGCCTCTCCAAGTTCAGTGATTCTTCAATTAGGAATTACCTCACTGAGGCAGGAGAAAAGATTATACCTACTGCCCCATTAAAAAAAAACAGGACATGGGCAGTAAACTTCAATTATTCTCTACATTCTGAGATAGCATTGTCTTGCCCAAAATCTTGTTCAATCAACAACAGGAACAATCCTAAGTCCTACCTTCTAGTTAAACTTTCAGTAGTTAAAAAGCACCAGTGAACCAAAGCTTAGATCTCTCATGTTTGTGGAAGCCGATATATATTAAAAATATATATCTAATATATATAACTATATATATCTAAAATTTATCCTTAGATGTACGACTGTCAAAGAAAGATCGATATCACTTTCCTTTCATTCAGTAAAGCAATAGCTAATGAGTATAGTTGTTTAGTAGCCTTTCTTAAAGACCAGTTTCAATATTATTTAAGGATCAAATACATCATGATTTAACCTAGCTTGGAGCTCAAGAAGCCTGGTAAAAGTCATAGTCCAATTTATAATTAGTGGACAAATAATTTCTGTTTGTTATTCAGAGACTTTAGTACTGAAGATATATTGGGTTCAAAACCAGCTTGGGAATACAAGATTTATCTCCACAGAACAAGTATAATGTTTTCATCTCGTGCAAGTTTCACAGCAAAAACAATATCCACAATTAGTGCACAAAACGGCAATACAGAATTGCAAGTCATCTCACACAGAATTGCTCTGTTTATGGGCGACATATGGACATTTGTACAGTCATCAGCAACATACAGAATACTTTAAACCTCCAGCCAGCACAACTTGAGGGCGCCACTAGTTTTCTATACTTGTTCATTAACTGTATAGTTACAGACATTCATATAGCAGCTCCAAATCAAGTAACAGGAATGAATTGTTGAAATCGAAGCACAAAAATAATTTCTTAGCCACAAAAATCAGATTCATAATACTTTTCTAGAAATCAGATATGTCTAATGTTTTATTGATAATTTTAAGAGCCAAAAATTTTTTTACAATAAGAAAAATACAAAAAAACACACCAAAAAAATCTAAAAACAACAAAAAGAAACAAACAGCCTACACATGCTCAGGGCACAGAACCACTGAATCTGTCTATTCAGTAGATTAAAAGCCTCAAAACAGCAAAAGAACCTCTACTTATACATTCACCATATCTTTCTCATCTTCATCCTATCTCCCCCAAAAGCCTTGGGATAAGATCTGATAGAAGGAATAATAGCAAAAATATTCCCTTTCTAATGCATTTTTCATATATTTTTGCTTGTATATATATGTGTGTTGTTTATGTATATATACATATAAATTTCCAATTCATTTCCATGAGCACTGTAAAATCTACTCCATACACTACACTCCAATGAAGTATCAAGTGTACAAAATGGCAAAAATAAATAGCAATACATGAAATGGATGTGTGTGTATTTATCTGAATCCCAATACTTCCTACTGATCTGCCAATATACAGTACCAGAGCAATCTTTACTACTTGTTCAGCATTGGCTGTCTAAAATTCGCCATGGTAATCCTAACGCCTTACAAAAGCATCAGGCTGGATGTTTATGGGGTAGAAGGCTGTCATTATGCGCAAAGTATATTACTTGGAATCTCTGAATGCTTAATTCCTGCCCCAAAACAAGACTTGCTAAAGTAATAGGAAAATATGCTGCAGTCAAGTGACCTATTCCAGAGCCACAGTGTGTATTGTCTCATTCTCCTGACATGGGAAAAATAGATGAGAAGTAACATAATCTAATCTTGACAACGAGACTGATTGGTTCAAAAATATTAACAATATAAACCCACCACAACAGTTGCAGCTTTCCATGGCTGAATTCTTTCTCTAGTGACAACAGCACCACCTAGAGATTACAAAATCATCCTTTCCTCATGTTTGCCCTTAAAATAGCTGTTCAGCTTCTAGGCTTGGAAACTGCAAGATGTTTGAGCTGTCACAAGTAACAGTGCAGTAATTGTTGGACTTCGTATCAGTGAAAGGTTTGGCCCTATTTCCCTAAAAACAATCAAACATTCTCAGCGTATGAACTTCTGCAAAAAAGTGTGTTAATGAAGTCTATGACATCTGATTTGAAAGGGACATTCCACATCCTGCCTTTTAATGGTCCTTAAAAGCCAAACAGATACATAGTGATTAACACACAGTGAGACAAAGTTAACTGTAGGAGTGGGTGTGGAAGCAATAAAAAATCTGGACACCAAGCTGGGTTTAACATCACTGCACCTCATGTGCTGCTCAGCACCGTATGCCCTCAAGATGAGCTACAGAGCAAATTCAGAGTAAATTCATTACTGGCCAGGGCTCTGCCATTCCACCAGTTTCACTAGAGTCAGTGGGGCTGCACTGCTCACACAAAGGTTCACAGATCAAACTTGAGGGACTTGTCAACATCTACACCAGCCATCACATAATGATAAATATGCTGATAAATTGATAAATTTATAAAGCAACAATGCTAAACATATTCTGCTGATACCAGAGTATCCATCAATACAAGTCATTTTTCTTTCCTTAAAATGCCAGTCTCCTCACTTTTTAAAAGCAAATAAGGAATTTTCTATTTCTACAAAATATATCAAGACACCATGTGGTTATAGAAGTTAATTTAGATCAAACAAGGATAGTGAATTAAGGATAAAAAAAAAAAAAAAAAAAGGAAACTGGTTTTCCAATTATCTAATGGACGCACATTAATGACATTGACTTATTCCTAATTACTGCAGTAATTTTCTACTTTGGAGAAAGGTTAAACTGAAACAGAACGGAGCAGTTTCCAGAAAATTTTTTCTCTGCAGTTATTTCTAAAAACCCTTATTTCGAAAGAGTTAGTCACAATTAGCACTAGACCCAGGCAAGTCCGGTTTAATTTTGTGCCTATTTACAGGGAGTTTGTAACATCTGTCGCAACACACTTTAGATTTACATCTATCACATAACATAGCATTAAGTTTCTTCATCTCAGCTGCATATCATGACATAAGAAGCAAAACTCTCAGATCTTTTGTCTTTTTTCCGGTCAAAATAATGTGATAGTAACATCAAAAAAAAGCCTGATGCCTTTCTTAGCTAGTAAGAAAAAAAACACATGTAAAATCCTCTAGTATTTTTCTTAACTTAAAAGAGCAACTTTTTTAAAAAAACAAACCACAACTGGATTTGTTCAATTTTTTTCTCATCAGTCATTTGAGTAATCTCATTAAGAACAGACTCCTAATGTGCAATTTTTAGGCAAGGAGATTTGCAAAGCTACAGCAATTAGCACTAGAGTTACCAGGCCCTTATCTTAAGTGATTAACAAAGTACGGTATTTAGTAGACCAAAGTTCGACCTCGCAATAATGTAAACCCAGCTTCCCTGGTTTATTCCATTAGAAGAAAAAAGTTCGCTGCTTCTTGAACTCTGAATAAATTCCTTTAAATCATCAGTGTTCATGCACCACTGTTCAAGGCTGTATATGACCAAAAGAAGAAAATATCCTTAGCTACCAAGCCCTCCTTAGAAGATCCAGCTCATGGGTCTATATAACTGGCCAAGGAAATCTAAGAAAAGTGGCTGGTTCCTAAAGGATCTAATAGCAATATTTCATAGTATAGGGAGTTCATCCTGTTATTGGGAAATCATGAGGAACACTTACACAACAATAATAAAAATAATTTTCATTTTCACAAAATGCTGTGAACAAAATTCGGTGGTTCAGCCACCATCGGGACTGTCTTTCACCTATAAGCATCTCAAGATGCTTTTGCAAATGCACAGGTATTAAAATTTCTTCATTGCTGAAGAGTTTGAAGGCCAGGATCCCACTAAGTGGGAACTGCAAAAAAGAAAAATAAAAAGAGTTGTCCTGCATGAAACTCCCTACCCATGGTCATGTAATTTTTTCCTAGAAGACCAAATGCTCCTACTCGACAATATCAGTACAACAGGCAAATGTCCAAGCACTTGCAAGCCAAAAGTAATTGTTATAAGAAATAAAAGAGTAGCTTTGCAGATACTTTTAAAAGCTCTTCCACCTTCTGAGTTAATATCAATGGCAAATTAGAAAGGAGCAATGACCACTCAGGTATGCAAAGATGCCTCATGACTAAGGGCTTTTCCAACAGAAAAGAAAGATTTGAAAGTTTGAAAACTGGAAAGCTGAATAGCAGATGATGTAGATAAAATGAGTAGGTTGGAAAGTCACCCTTGCTGCAGCAAAACTGCCAGAGATAAGCAAGGAAGCATGAATTTGTCAAAGGTAGAACTATGGAGTTGTGAAATGATGGGATTTGGACTGAGGGTATCAATTACATGAATTGATGGGTCACAGTATGTCATAGAGATGGCTATGCAGAAAGAATGTGAAAGACCTACAGATGGCCTGAAGGTGACATGCCAGATAGGTTCCTGTCAGAGAGCCACGATTCCTACATTGAATAGTTCTCACAGCTGAATCAAGCTGTTGCTTCACCCATATGCCCTATGAAAATTCAAGGAATTCAAACAGTTCACATATAATGCTGTATTAGACTTTCAACCGATTTAATATAATTTACTATTAAACAGCAATTTAACTTTTTAGTCTGTTTTATTAACTTAGGGACATAACCACACTACCAAATTTAAGCACTGAAGAATTCACAACAAACAGCCACTGAAGAATGCCTTGAGATTACAGCTCTGAGTAAAAATACACCGGTTTCCTGATTTGTTCAAATTAATTAGCAACAAGTTTATAATAAATCTATGCAATCAACACTAGATTTGTGAAAATAACCACCTGGAGGAGAGAGTGATTATCTAATGAGAGCTCAATAGAGAAGACTAAAAATCAATATCAGAAGCTACTTGTTCTAAAGCCTCCTACAATCAGAAAAACCAGAATGGAAGAAAGTATTTTAATTACTTTAACAAGGTAGACATTTCTGATGATAAAAATTACCAGGAGAGGCAAACTATCACACTCCTATATTTAATTCCATCCCATCCCATTTATATTGGACATTGTTTCCATAACTACTGAAAGAAAATGCCATTTTTCTAGTCTAAGCAGGCGATATACTTTTCTTCCCTAAGCCAGATTCACACTGAGGACAGCTATTAGATTTCCTTTTGATGGATTTTTCTCATTTATTTAAGTCATGAAGGGTTAGTAGGGTGGTTGCAGGGAGGACGTTTGGCAACAACTGAGTTGTGATCATCACAATCAGAACTTTCTGCCTTTGCCTGTTCAGGCAGCAAACAAAAAATATTGAATCTGGACCATTGCGCAGCAGGATCCTGAAAAACACAGCAAGGTGTGTGTGCACTTATACTCATCAGGATTTTTTTTTAAAAAAAGCGATGAAATTTCTTTTCAATACATCACAGACATGATCTGATTTTTGGCACAGATGGAAATAAATTGCCAGCAGTATCAGAAAGAGCAAACGATTCAATGTAATTTTCAAATCAATGAAAAGCATTTCAAGTTTCCTTACTGTCAAAGATTTTCTTTAGCATTTGTCACTAAGCTTATATATATATTTTTATGAAATATAAAATATTTTTACTTTATCACTAATTCCCATATTATCATGAGTGATATTTTATCACTAGTCACATATAAATTTTACATATGTATGTAAATTTTAGGGATTTCATGACTCTGGATTTTGTGAAATTATAGTTCACTGGTGTGAAACACACACCCACACCCACCCTTCTCTCTCAGCACTAAATAGTAATTTTCCCAATCTAGTAGATAGTTCCAGGTAGAAGAAGAAATTGCTGATTGGAACTTGGTCTTAGTTCCATGCACAAAGTGTAATTCATAATTCTGAATACAGATGAAGCAAAAGCCTCTAAACTTCAGAGCAGAAAAAAATAGTAGAAAAATGGACTCGCTCCTGTAATAAACATATTAAAGTTATGTCAGAAGTATTTTCCTAAATCAGGCTAAGGTTTGTCTTTTGAGTATTCTCATGGTTGCAACTGTCCTTCTACCAGGATTTCTTGCAACTAAGTACTGCTAAAATTGTTAGATTAATCTGACCTTGTTTAATATTTGAAATTATTTCCCTTCAAAACTCTGTCCAGACAGGCAACTCAAGGAGATTTCACGCTTAAGAAAAGAATCTCACCATCCCATGGTCATTTTGGCAAAGTTACTAAGCTTTTCTTAGAGATGTGATAAAATTTTGGACAGACATAACATCATTATAAGATAGATGTAACAATAAGCACTATAATATAATTCGGAAAAATAAAAAAAAAAAAAAAATCATAAAAAAAATTTCACACTAGGCTGGCCAGGACATTTAATGAAGAATTCCTATGTATCACAACTCATAGTGCCATAAAACTGAAGTAATATTAAGTGCCTCAAGACAAAAAAAAAACCCAAAAACCACAAAACAGTTTCAGAATTCTATTTGTCAGGCAATCACCAGTGAAATATGAAATGCATAAAGACTATAAGAATGGAATGAATTTGCAGTTTAAAGCAGGTTTTTCCATCTTTGATGGCACAAACGAGTAACTAGTTAGCAATTTCTTTTCAAATAAAGTGAATCAGTATTTTTAGTCTGGTTTAAATCAGGAAAAAAGCTAATAAAAAAGGTAAAGTACTTCTTAAAGCTTGAAAACTTAATTATTCTAAAACAAGTTCAGGCTTCGGAGAAAAGTGAGCACAAACCCAACAGAATGTCAGCAGATTCCAAGGAGAGGTTTTCTTGTTTGGTAGGGTTTTTGTTTGGGGTCAGGGTGTTTATTTGGAGTTTTTCTAAGCTTTTTTTTTTTATGAAGTCAGTTGAGAAGACTGAGATCACACCCAAGTGCTGGCCACAGTGTGCAAAGTTGCACTCAAGCTAATCTTGAAATTCCATTAAGTTTTACCTTTGGAGAGCTGTTTCTAATAATTCTGAATACGTATAACAGTAAAACAGAGTCAAAACCAACAAAAGGGGGTTTTTTTATTACAACTATTTAAATTAAACCTCTACCTTAAAGAGTATTTACAAACAAACAAAAAAATCAACTAGCAAGACTGAACTCTAAAACACAATACTGACTGAAGTGATTATTAAAATATAGCACTGTACCAAAGCATCTTATCTATGGCTGCAGAATAATTGCTTATCCAAAGCAGATCTTTTCCTCCTAATACTTGTATACACTGTACAAAAGCAGTGAATCCAGGCAAACTGACATTGGCATGGGTGGATGTATTCCAAGAACAGGTAAGTGCACCACTTCCAACCCATGGCCCCTTTTCAGCACTCAGACATTAAACACACAGAAAAACACTGCTCTGACTGAAAAAAACAAGAGGAATGGGTTTTAATTTTAGCTAAATATTTGTTTGGGCAGTATTTGTTCCCATGTAATTCTTCAATCTCCACTGGAGATTATTCACTGGCAAAAAGGAAACATGAAAGTAAATAAAGGGGGTTTTGTGTGGGTTTTTTTTAAATGTAACACCTTCAGACGGACATTCACTCCTGCCAAGTATTGTCAGCACAGAGATGCTCCTGGCTCAACCAAAACAGGTCATTTTCTAATAGTGTAAATAGCATGAATATGCTTACTATAGACGAGAACTTTTTCTCTTTATTTTTTAAACAATTCTAAACAAGTTTACTCATTAAAAGCAATTATAAACCTGAAGGGTACATAATGTCCTATCTACCCACCAGCTTTGTATCCAATAGACTTCAAATAAATTGATACATTTCAAACTGTTCTTTATATCCATGATAATTTTGGGGTACTGAAACCATAGGGGTTTTATTACATTAAGCTTAGTGTATAAAAATAAGTTTGTAAGGGAAAAGAGTACTATTTTATAACCCCTATATTTAAAGCATAAGGAAATCTCAAACTGATAAAATTTCGAGCTACTCTAAAAAATACATACAATGATTATTATTGGGATAACGTATAAGAAAAGATGCACAGATTCTTGAGCAACAACGTAAAGTTGTGATTTGGTAATGCATAAAGAAATTAACTTACAACTAAACAACCAGAAACAAAATTTGAGAATTCAGTTAAATTGATGTAACTGTCCATTCCATCATTTCAGCTGCCAGCTAAACAAATTTGAAACATGTGTTTAAGCAGCAGGCAGAAAAGCCTGTGTGCATGTTTTGACTAGTCCTGAGAATGCTCACAAACCAAGGATGTGCTCACAGGTGAGATGTAAATGCTCTTCCTTCATGAGGTACATCAGAAAAAAACAGTCCACTGCCCAAAAAAACATATGGAATTTACACAGGCATGATTGGAGGCATTGCTTCATCCTACTTTGAATCTTCCTTGCTAGGAGTGATTTCTTAGCAGGCTGCCAAGCATGAACTGTGTGTCAGCTCTGAATGCTGGCTTAAAAGCTCTGGCTGAAATACTGAGAGCTGCTTAAAGGACAGCATGTCACCTAAGTCAAGAGGACTCTAACCTTCCATGCTACAGATGTTATACAAGAGAAAGGAAATTAGACTCCCTAGTTCACTTCTGCTTTCTTCCTCGAGTTGTGTTATGATGTTTAGGAAAAGCAAACTGCTTGGACAATTAAAATGAAAAAAACTGTTGGAAGGGACAGTGTTTGCCTTGCCACTAAGGCTTGCAGGGAGCAGAATACTATTGTTCACAAATGGTAGAAAATGAGCTATGTTTTGGGAACTTTAAAAGGGAGTCTATGGACTGAAGCTGACAAATTAGTGTCCTGAAGTCATATCCCAGACAGCGACTTTGTCTTGCAAAAGCTGTACAGAAATACTAACACTTTAGACATTTGAAATTAATACTGAGGGAAGAGAAAGAAGATGATTTTAGGAATTCAAATATTTCTGCACAGTGGATAAAGATGGACGATTTCACTCCACCTCAGGAGTTGTGCGTCTGATGGAAATTCTGTGATTCCCAAAGTTGTAGGACTGGAACTGTACAAGGGTCCCTGTGAGTGATGAACACACACATAGCACCAGCGAATCTCAGGCAGTCAATAAATGTATAAGTCACTTCAAATACATTTGCCTCCTCAAACTGCCATGTTCAGTAACATCCTGAGCAAGAAACGTCAGAGGACAAAATGCAATTGAATCCTCTCTCTCCCTTAAGATACCCCAAATATTAGATCACACACCAGGAAAATTAAAAAATACTCAGACTGACCTTTTGTTACCTTTTGTTAAACATTCTGAAACAATCCTGGTGTCTGGTTCTCAGTAAAAAAGCAAAACATACATCAAGGGAAGTGGAGAGCTTTTTCATTTAGCTCAGTGGGGAATGGAAATTTTCTGGAAATTTGAAAACTATCGTTAACTCATGAATGCTCGTGTCCAATCCCAATGGAGCACCCAGCTACTTTGCAAATTTACACCTGGCTACAAACCTGAGCCCCCAACAGAAAATGTTCGGCGCAGCTATGATGATTTTTCTGTAACCATCTCCATAACACAGCAGCTTATCAAGAACAAGTTATGTTGCCTAGTGTAAAAAAAATGGATAACAACTACACACAGTAACTGCTTTAGACTTCAGACTTGTTTTTAAGAGAAAAAAACTGTACTGCATAAAACACTGCTTCAAAAAACCTAGCAAGGTAGTTTTAATGAATCTTTCATGGTTCAATAAGCTATTGTATTGGGTCATTCTCCTGATGAAGCAATGTTCCAATCTCATTATATTTATTCAGAAAGGAATAAGCTACTAGTGTTATTGGATTTCTTATAATTAGTTAAAAAGCAATTTGTTGGAATTTCCTTTGCTCATAAGGTTTACAAAGAAAAAGCTTGTGACAAGTAATATTGCGCTGTATTTAAGCAAAATGTGTTGCGTCACACACAAAAACCATTCCCTGCCATCCTACAGCTCAGATGTGCTTTAAGCTACAGAGCAAATCAGCATCTTTCTCCTACATCCTTCCCCTTCCTGTGATCTCTACTTTTCCAAACAGCAAACCTGAGAATGAGCTCTAATGGCTCAAGGAAAACCACCAGGTAGTCCGTATAGCTGATGGCAATTAATAGAAAGTGAATCAGTTGCTTTATAGAGGGACTAAAGTAAAAGCTCAGTCAAAATAACCAGCCTCAATCCCGACACTGTTTCCTACAGAAATTAATTTTATAAGCTGTGGGAGTTTGAAGCAAACATGTGAGGGCTAAAAGAACCTAATGCCATCATCTCAGCATGGAGAGAAAGATTGAAAGGTACTTCAGAATAAGGGTTACAGTCTCTGAGTATGGACAATGTTTTTCCCCTGTGATCTTCACAAAAAAAAAAGAGTAGCATAAATAGTACCCAATGTCTTCACAGCTGGAACATCTGTGACCAAGAAGTTGGCACAAATTTATAATCTTACACGACCATATGAATCTAACTATAATTGATAGACACGGCTGTAATGACAAAGTTCTATTGATTTTCCCTGGGACCTGAGTTTCTCAGGCTTGAAGTACTAAATTGTGTTAAAAGAGCACGAGATTTCTCAAGCATTCACAGACAAAAGGTTTCTCACATTTTACAATCTATACCTGATTTTTCATATGAGCCCGAGGGAAGCCTGCACAAGTTGATATAAAGGCATCTGATGAAGGTTACTAAATGCGCAGAAACTCATTAGGTCCCTGTTCCAAAATAGCAGAAGTCTGGAAATGCTTTAAAAAATACTCAATATGTTTATCCTTCTTCTCTGTAGAAATCTGCTTGTAAGCACTGCTGAAAATGAGCTCATTGAACATCATGGAGTTCTCCTATATTCTTATTTCAAATGAGATACAACCTATGCAATTATAAGTCCTTGTACGTAAGTGATAAAGTAGCATGTCCATAGAACAATAGATGCTATTTTATATAGTTACAGCTTTTTATTCAACACACTGAAGGCACTTAAAGTATTAGACTGAAGCATGAACTCTATTATCCAAAGCAAATAGCATGAAAACGCAGTTGATGGGAACAAAACCTTCTCAGATTTTAAAAACCTACCCACAAATTTTCTAGACTCAAGATTACTCCAGTGTCACTTCCAAGAGAGTTTAGTCTATCCTTACACCAGCCAGAATTTTTCATCCCCCCCTAAAATACATTTTCCAAAAAAATATTTCTCTAAAACATATTTCAGATCCATAATTTATAAGGAAAATAATAGTTTTGCTAAGTAATTCACAAGCATGCCGTGCATAACTAAAAATTCTTTTCAGCTGTGATGAAGACACCTGTATTAATACGTTTTAACATTTATAAGTCTTACATACTGGGTAAAAGCTTTCTAAAAAAACCCTGGTGTCTTAAAACTGGCAGAGGAGTCTTTGTTGGCATGGCTTTGTTTCTTGCTTTGGGGAGCACACGTGTGATTCAGGGAACACTCATACATACACTGAAATATTGCACAGGGATCAAAGGGACCTGCCTGCCCTGTGTCCTGGATCCCTACATCTGATTTATACTCTGATACACACTTTTGAAGAAAAGAATTTATGTTGAATACTTTTCAGTACTTCTTGGTAACACCATGGCTATATTCAGATATGAAATAAAAAAATTTAAACTGGTCTGGATTCATATCCAAAAGAGAAAAGGGCACAAAAACGGTGAAAAGATTTGTACCAAAGGAGTTATGCTTTGCACCAAAGCAGTCATGCTTCACCATGCCCAGATGAAAGAAGGAACACAAATATTTTCAGAAAGACTAAATATGGAATGCAAGTACTTGGAGATGGCAGAAGTTTTGATTCTCTCACTTTCCTCCTATTCTCATCCTCGCTCAGCAACCACCTGACCCCACGTCAGTCTTAAAATGGAAATATTGCTTCTCACAGAATAACCATTCCAGTGATTCTGAATTATTTCATATGACTTTTTCTAAGAATGCTTTTTCTTCATTTCTCCATCCCTTCCAAACCTGATAAGAGCTAAATAACCAAGCATAGGAATGGTCTCCTTCAATGCACCCTGATAAGCCAGTTGTGATTGCCTTACCCCCAAACAGGGGATTAGAAGAAAAAAAATCATAGTAGAGCAAGCAGCTAATTCAGAGTAGGGCAAGCAGTTTAACTCCAGCTATTGAACAGCTTCCATAAAAGAAAGGGTTAAGTAGACCTGGGCAAGTAAGCTTTGATCTGCTGCACAGACCTTGCCTGGACTTAACAAGTGCAAGTCACAGCCCTTAGAGGGAATGGCCTCAGACTTCTGCTTTTATTCACAAGTAGAAGAAACTTGCCCCTCAAGCCAAAAAGTACCATAACTCTGATGAACAGCTGGCACAAGAATTGTTTTATATACATGGGTGCTTGGCCTTATCACATACATTTCAGGCTGCTACAATTAAACAAGGTTATTTTTAAAAAAAAATTGCTCAATATTCAAAACTTGTGACTTACCTGCATTAGTAAAAGTAGTAATGTCAACTGTGCTCCAATGGTGTGGTTCAGCATATTCCTGTACTGATTCAGCTCACATACATCCCTGCCATTTACCCAGGGAATGCAGTGATTAGGCAGCTTTCCAACAAACAGTCCTTAAAACAGTTCATAAAAATTCCATTTGGAAAAAGCTTTATTTCTTGCTTGTGAATTTGATAACATATTGCAATAACTGCTTAGGGATGTATTTGCAGTCCACCAAGTGAGTTAAATTCCATTTCCACAAACACTATCACTGCTTTTGCAGTTTAAAATACCATAAAGTAGTTCTTAGGCACAAGATGCAATTAATTTTGGTGCTGCTTTTTATAAACACACACTTACAAAATTCTAAAAACATGCAATGAAAAATGTAAAAATATCCATAAACAGTCCACTAAAGGCAACTTCCCAAGCAGAAACCTAGTAGTATTGTCTGAATCAGAACTTACCCAGACCAAGAACTCTTCTTGCTAATGGGGAGAACATAGCCTCATAATCCATATATTCTTCTGAAACTCCACCCTAAGTAATACCCTAAATCCAAAGCTTCCAGAAATAACTAGAAACAGTCTAACTTATAGATGACAAGGAAATCAAAGAAATCCTAAATTTTAGGTCAAGTAACTGAAACTTAGTGCATTGGTTTGTTATCCACAAATGGAAAGCACTTAGCTTGTTTTAACAGCATCCTATAAAAGAAATACTCAATTGTGACATTTATTGTCTAAAAGTGTTCTGGTCAAAATAAAAATGAAACTCAATAATTATGATCCTTTTTTATGATAATAGCTGATACTTATTAAGCAATAAACACTTGCTTTCTCCTATTTTTATTTCCTAAAAAAAGCAACACAAACCAAAACACAACCTCTTGTTCAGCCTCCAATTTTACTTTGTTTTGGGAAAAGGGTTCATAACTGCTTCATTGAAGGCTCTTTAAAAACCTAAAGGCATCTTTCTAGTTTAATAGAGTAATGAGCTACATATGAGAACATCAAATGAAAAGGAAAATAAGTTGTCATAGTAAAGTACTACTGAAAGCCTTAGTACAAACTGCATGACAAGCTAAAATAAAAAGAGAAAGCTTTAGCTTTAACCAAAGTCTTATCATTTAGGACATGTAAACCACTGCCACTTTAGGGTCAATCTCTTTTACAACTGGATCCAACTAGCCCTAGCAAAAGTGGCAAAAATGTCAGTGTTTCCAACTAATTTCCAACTATGCCTGTGCACTAATCCATCCATACTACATTAGATGAATCATGTAGTCCATAATATTTTACATGTTTACATAGAACATTACAATCCAGTTTTCTAAAACAAATTAACAAGACAAAGTCATTCCATCGCCCTTTTCTAAGGGTAAATGCAAAGCAGTTTGCAGCTCACCGTAGGTTTAAATACTTTAAGCACTGGCTGATAGTTTTGCAAGATGATTACAGTCTTTCCTCTGACAAAAATTAGCAGAGGAGTGCACCCTATTTCAAATTAATTGGTCTAAATACCTAAAAGTAATTGCATTAGGTAAATTATGCTGTACTCTTAGTTACACAAACTATTGCATTATAAGGCAACAGTCTCACATATTTGGCCGATTCTCAGCTACTCCAGCTGATGAACTTGGATGTGGTCACTGTGCCCCTTCTAACATCACAGCCAGCATCTGCCATTGGCACAAGAATTACAAATGGGCCATGCCAGAAATCTTACTAACCACTTCATAATGCAATGGGTAAGAAGGGAGACATATCAATCTGCTATTTTTATCCCCTCTCAATTGACAGAAGTTTCGTGCGCTTCAAAAGAAACCAACGTTTCCATGACACCATTCCACTTGAATACTGAGGTTTTCTTTAGCACAACTACCACGTACATGAACATACAACATAACTTCTCCTTTCATAGAAACAATGCTCAACTTCAGATATTTTCCTTTACTCTGATTCCTCAGATTATAATTCTAAAATGCTTTTTTTTTTTCTTTTTTTTTTACTTTCATGCCCTTTCCATGGCTTAATTCTGCAGTGCTGTTAAGTGAAATGTCTGTCTCATTTCCATGAAGCTACTTGAACTTACAACAGCCAGGGAACTGTGGATTGCACAGTATTAAAGCTTTTCCCCCTACTTATTAATAATTAGATTTTTAAAACACACTATTTGAATTCGTTAACAATTAAAGCTAATTTCACTGATACATAAATAACAGGCAAAAAAGCTGTGTCATGTTCAGTACAGAGGATTTGACACTTTTAAGAGGACTAGAATGCCACCTAGGTGTTTTTTCTGTTTGGCTGCTTTTAAAAGATAAGGAATTTTGAAAATGATGCATCTATTTAGGGATTCTTACTCTGGACCTTGGAGACAACTGTAACTATGGAGGAGTAGCCTTGTATTTAACAACCTAAGCTGAAAGCTGTGTCCAGTTCTGTTTGCGATCCCTTAACCAGGATCATCACTTTAGTGGCATCAGGGATCGGGACCCTCTGAAGTCACAACTGCCCACAAGATACAGACATATACACAAGCTGTACAAGGGCTAAAACGGAGTCTCTAATGGAGTCTCCTCTTTTATTGCAAATTCACGTAGTTTTATAGTGCAAAGATTGTTTAGGTTAACGTAGCCAATTAGATAAGAGGAGTAATTGTCACATGTCATTGTCTCAGAGCTACAAGAAAGTCACGAGATGTTTACATACTTAAGACATTACATCATAGTCTGGACATGCTGTATTAATAATTTAATAATGCTACAGAAAGGCATTGATTCAACAGAACTGATATTTGGCCTCTGGAATGCAACAGAATGAGCATGAAAATGCAGCATTAACAACTGCATTGCAGAGAAGAGTAAATACAACCCAAATCTTGCCATTTCCTTAGTAAGAGCACAAGCAATGAGACAATCAAAGTAAATACATTAGAAAGATGAACACCATTTTCCTCAAGGTAGGACATCTGCTGATTGCAACAGGCTTCAGTTTAGACCTGAAGGGATGGGTTTTACACCTTATTTTCAGATATCCCCCAAAATGGTAGAGAACAGCACCAGTGCAAAACATGTTTACATCAACTGTGCAGATGGACTATTCCAGTTGGTTGATACACTCTAGTAATATATAGATGACATGAAAGGGTACCAACAGTGTTTAAAATTCAAGCCAAAGAAGCTCTTCCATCAGAGCTTCATCCAGCTTTGGCAAGGGACCTTCTGTTTGTATCATCAATTTCTTTGTTTCCAATTGAGTTGCCAAAGAGCAGCTACTGCAACATCACTAAATAAATGAAGCTGTAGCACAAATCAGCTTGACTGAAAGAGCTTTCAAACTGGAACACCAAATGAAAAGCTAGGACTTTTTCTCAGCAGTTTTTTTGTGGTAATCAGGCCTGAAACTCCTCATCAGAAGCATCCCCTCCAGGGTATGACTCTGCCTACATGTATTGGAACATACATAGCAAAAAAATAATGCAGCTTCAAAGAATTAATCACAAATCTGTGTTGAAGCACTCAGAAATCAGAGGGGACTTGCACCTTAGTCACCACATTTAGTTGTTTGATTTTCCTCCCTTAACCTTCCTTCTTGGCCTTTTCTCCCAGCTTTCCATCACCAGCTGTGATATACAGTCATACTAACCAATCCAAACAACAGATGTGCTACATATTTCTTTAAAGAAGGGATAAATCTATACTCAGAATTCCTTAAAAAAAACCCCACAGCAACAGCTACAAACACCACTACTCCTCCCAACAAAAAACAAAACAAAAACCAAAATCAAACAAACAAAACCACAAAAAAACCCAAAAACAAACACAAAAAACCCACCACAAAAGCCAGAAGAGTTAAAAACAGACAATGCAATACTGTTGCTATAAATTAATGCCTAAAGCCATGGCTGTTTCTTGGTAAGTGAACATAGAAGAGGAAATATCAACCCAACCTCCTGGTCTATACTATGAGACTGCTTATTATAAATGATGTATTTTTCTAGTGTTATATTCAACAGCATAAATCAATATTCAATAGAGAGATTCTTCAGTCACAGACACACCCTCAAAAATTGCTCATTGTTAAACATTCCACACACACATTGGAAAACAAACCCTAAAGTAACCTTATAGGAGAGACAATGGGGACTTAGTAGGGGTTAAAAGATCCAGTCTTCAAAATAATGCAAACTGAAGTTGAAATGAATTTATCTTTTTAAATGTTAAGAGCATAAAATTGAAGAATTAACTGAATTTACTGTCAGTTGCACATTGCTAATGTAAATTATGGATAACTATATTGAGTCATTCTTGACTAAATTAAGTGTTATCTATCATTATGACATTACTTAAGGCTTTAAAAACCTCTGTTGTTAAATGCAATCAACTTGAAATTAAACTATGTGTATTAAGTCAGTGTCTTAAGCAATGATGAGGCAAATAAATCTTAAGGTGACAGTAGGGATTTGTACCTACAAAACTTCTTCTGTGAAATTTAAACAAGTTGGAATCTGAAAAGCAATCGAAGCTTTATGGTACTTTGCCCACAAAAATTTTCCTTCCTTTTTGATTTCCCACTGGTAAAAAAGCTTGCTGAAAGTATGAAACCATTTTGAAACCAACCAGCATTTTCAGCCTGATTTAAAATCCACTGAAGACAATGAAAATTACGTCTGTAAACTTCATTGAGACCTCCTATGATCCATAAGTGCTTGGCAGCTACAACCAGTAAGACTGATAGGGCTTTGAATAACTTTCCCGATGCTTAGCATATGATTCGGCAAATAAACATCTTCTATAAAAGATCAGAGATGAATACTTATATTGCTTCAACATGGCAGCCTCTGCTCTGAAAAAATTTGTTGTACAATGGGAATAGCAAAAGCTACAAAATTGGGATATATATATATATATATGTATGTATAATAAAGTACAGACAATTTAAGAAACAAAAATCTTAAAATTTATGTATGTGAAAATGCATATGCCTACATCTGACAAGTACACACAGATATTCATATACTAAAAGAGCCTACAATGACTTCTTAAAACTGTCACTGGGGAATGCCAGGCAACAGTTATTTCAGCCAAACTGGTACTTACACATTCTCTTGGCTGTGGGCATTCTGAGTCATGCCCATTTCTTTTACTACTTTTCATGTCGTGTAAGTGAAAGTTACACTGACATTTGTCCTTCAGCAAAGTTACTATTACCCTCCTTGTTGTTAGAATTACTCTATCACATAGGATAGTCTGTTTATTCCTTAAGCAAGTGTCAATAATAGTGTATAGGCTGTATATCCATCCATCACATTGTAAGTGCACAATCGTTAGAAGAAAATTACTCTCTAAACCCTTGAAAAGATATTCGTGACACACTCAGTAGAATCAGAAAGTATGAGGTAATAAAAGTAAGAATTTGCCCTCCACAATTTAGTCACAGTACATCACACCTTTTACTCAGAAGGATTTAAGCATTGTAAAGTCTGTTCATTTCCAACTCTATTAGTCCTTGACCATGCAATTTCCATCTCCTGGACCGGCCGCTGACAGCTTTTCAACACAAAGTACATTAAGCAATCATTGACTCACTTTAGTTTGGGCATCGAATATCCTAACTAACTATTAGCAACAATTAGACAAAATTAATTTTGCCTGGATGCAGTTAACATTCCTTATCATGATTCCCTTGCACCCCCACTTTTTAAGTGTGAAACTAGTTCTTTTGACCGGCCTGAGTTGGCTTTCATCGTGAGTCAAACACATAGCAAATTCCTTCAGCAGCATCCTACAGCAAAGGGTCCAGAGCTCTCCCTCTTCTTTTGGGGAAGAAGGATGCTTGGAAAACTGATGTGGTTCAGTTGCTAAGGATGCAGATCAACCACACACAAACACTACATGGATGTGTTAGACCTCTGAACAGCTCAAATCCTGGAGCACAAGGCACAGTTCACTAATAAATTTTGTGGATTATGCAATATTTGCTTGAGGATAGATGTATCACTGGCTTCTGCAGGAGAAACTGTCAGACTCTTCCTGTGCTCCTCAGCTTGCAATTTTCACACTTCGAGGGGTTGATCTGGAAAATGGATCAGCCACCAATATAACACATGTAAGCCCCTCATATTCACAGATTTTCCAAAACATTTGTCAGGCAGCTCCTTCAGTAGGACTTTGTAAAACAGGGCATAAGATAGACATGGCACAGAGCAGTGACCATTTCATCACCGAACTGACATTTCAACAGTACAATAGCTTGTGCAGTGCAGACTTGTTCATTTTCCTTATTTGTTTGTTAGATCAAATGTCCAATCTGCTGAAACCAAATACAGATATGCTTTTGAAAGATTGCATTTCTCCCCAGAGTTCACATTAGGATCAGATCAGCTGCAAAGCTACTGGGATTCAGATCTGAAACTTTTGAACTGAAGATGACTCTTGTCTTTGACAAAACAAAGTACAAAAAATCTGATATCTATACCTTCCAAGGGCAGCAAATATCCCCCAGTATCATTTTGATGAAACCTGGGCCAAACAAATACTGTCCTCCTTGATCCTTCTCAGTCATTTTCTTTGCTCATCAGCTGCAGGAGAAAAGGAAATGCCCTTTTGTCCTACTCTCTGAAGAACATGCCTATATGGATCTGCCAATAGACACGGCTTTGGTAATACAAGTAATCTACAAAATGTGTCTATTTGCATATAACAAAGAAAATAACATCATCTAAGAGTATCAAACATGACCTTGACCAGTTCAGGAGATAATTGATAGACAATAGCATTTAAACCACTGCATACACTCAAATATAATTTCTGTTTCTCAGCACATCCCTAAAGTGGAGATTGTTGCATCTTAGGAAGATATCACGGAGACGGGTCACTAAAAAATTTGGTTATATTTTTAACCTCTTATTAGCAAGTGTACATGCTTTTTATATGTTCCCAAATACATGAAAGACAATAAAAATTTACATGAGAAAATCATTCAATACACACTGAATAAAATTACATTCCAGAAGCTTGGACTCCATGTCTATTTCTGCTATCTCATGTAAAGACCTTCGCAGGAAGGAACACAGCAAGTAGTATTTAAGATTCTGCTTTTAAGAACATCATTAAAGAGCATTATTTATCTGCTATTTTCTACAGCTTCCTAAAAATATCACACACTGACATTATTTAAACAGACAAAGGCTGTTTTCAGCATCAAAACTGTGCAATCATCTCAATTTAGTCCATCTATTTAGTTCCTTTAAACTCACATTAAAAGAATATTTAAACCCATAGACAAAATATTTTAAATGCAGGAACTATGACAAATATATTGATACAATTGTACAACAAAAACTTGGCCAGCCATGCACATATGCATTATTTGTTACACTTAGTATATCACTTAAACCCAAAAGTGGCATGAAAATATAGTTTTAACTACAACATATAATGCAAATACTAACTTTTAATCAATTTCTGCATAATAGTTTAACTAGTACACACTGAACTTCCCTGAGCACAGATAAGCAGGGCACGAGCAATACATCATTACTCATCTCATGAAGGCCAGTATGAACATGAGCTTGACAAACCTTTAGCAAGCAGAGGACAGGGCTCTGAGACAAGGACATCACTGGGCTTAATGGCAGGCAAGGTCAAAACCACAAAGTTCATAGAGCTTTGCTCACCAGATGGTCAATTAAGCCCTAACTTCTGAACTTATGCATAGATTTACAGAAAATACAACTCCCAGAGACATATATAAACATATGAAAAATCTATATACAGACCCGCATATGCAATCCAGCTGTACCAATTTTGGCCTGGATATACCATCAACGAGTAATTGGAGAATACATCTAACTTACACTCAAAATGAGCATGAGAGAAACCAAAAAATCCTGCCAAATTTATGGCATAATTTGAATATTAGAGAACTGAATTATTTCCAACCTAAGATTATCTTCTGAATAAAAGTAGAGAGCGACATTCCTCGTAGCTAGAAGAAAGCATGTTTATATTTAGTTTCCACAAAACTTCTGCATTGAAAGCACATTTATTCCCTCAAACATGAAATAGCTTCCTACCTTGAATGATCTGTTGAGAGTGTTGCTTTTCAAATGAGGATATGATAATTTTTCTTGACAGACCACTAAATAACCTGGAGAAGTCAGTGCATCAACAATACAGGACTGTTATTGCCTCTGACATCTGACTCTGGCAAAGGCATTCCATACAATTTAATCAAGAATAACTAACACATGCTTCTATTGACTATAGCTGACAGTCAGCACTGCCAGCTGGATACATCATCTTCACACAGTTTAGAGATGTAACTATGGCACCACATTGGAAAGAATATCAGCAGCATTATGACACTGGATTTGTACAGGTAGAGGATCGTCAGTGGAAAGACACAAGCCAAATTCATCAGACAACTTAGATCGCTGTGGAAGAAGTAGTAACTGAGGCTACAAAATCCAGAAGGTTTGTAGACCAGGACTGGTTTCACATAGCTAACTTGAAAAGCCACCCTGCTGCCTGATTACAGACCTTGTGAGCCACTTCACCTGTGAGAAAGGCATACAGTGATGAGACCATGTGACAGAACAGCCTTCTGTTTACAAGGACCTTCAGCACTGAATTCATTAGGACTGCACAAACAAATCAATATCTTTTATTCCACTACAAAAATAGTTTTTCGGCATCTCAGTTACTGAAACAAAAAAACTAAAGTGCATTCTAAAAGCATTTAGACATGTATTCTAAAACATATTTAAGTCTAAATGACATGCAAAGAAAGCATTCAAGAGGCAATGTGTTCTTGAAACTTTGTGACCCTTTGGTCACTTTATCAGTTGGCTATTTCCAGGAACAGGATAAACCTTTCTGAATTGTGCCAGCAGACTCCTGGGGTAGCACACACAGACAAGCAGATCTACCAGGTGATGCATAAATGAGACATCATGCAAAAATTAGTATAAAGCCATTTTTGGATGGCTTGATCCCTGGACAGAGAACCATCACAAGTCATTGCTGTACCTCTGCACCCATTCTCCTAGTACATCCATTACCCATATTTTTCCTCAGTTCCATGGGGTACACTCTGGACCATTATTCCAGACAACTGAGAGCCAACACATTTGACACAAACAGGGCAGGCCTCTGCCATGTTTTTAAAGGACTTCAAGGGAAAAGTGATTGGCAATTTTATTAACATGCTACATTCCACTGCTCCCAGGCTCTCCAGCCATTTTATTAACTTAGGCATCATTCAGCCTGCATAAAGTTGAGAGCAAATATAATTTATAATACAGTTAAGGAAATAAGATATCCCTATCAGAAAATCCTGGCATTCCAGTTAGCTACCTAAAATCAAATACTCTATTACAGAAAGGAGAAAAGATTTCTTAAAAATGCTGATGGAATTGCAATATGCAACACCAAGGCACACAGTTGCTTTCAGAAGAGCTCCTCCCCATGCGCTTTGTACAAATATCAGAGCTGGATTCAAAGCACAGGTGCCCCTACTACAAGTTTAAATATTTGACCTGAGTTGCCTCATGTAAATAACACATTTCTGGCAAACCTTGGCTGAAGACACAGATTAACCAAAACAGAGCAAAGGTATGACACTACTGCATTTTTGTCTAGCCTGACTGACACTACTTGTGACGAGGGTTACCAAGGAGAAGAATTTAACTTGGCTTTTCTCTCTTCACTGCAGAAAACTGATTAACAGTTCCTAACAAAACAGAAAAATCTTAGCTATTCCAACACATGCAGAATACTGTCTCTTCATAGAAGTGTCTGCCTGTCACTCCCACTGGCACCTATGGAAAGCCACCTTTGTACCATCATAGCAGCCAACATCACAGGCTCCAAACAGGCTGCAACAATATGCTTGGACAATCCAAAAGATCAAAGGGAGCTTAAGTTAAAAGCATGCCAGTTATGGGATGATAGCTACCATTAAATAAGAAATTGTTCCATAGGCATTTAGAATCCTCTAATGGCTCACAGGGGGAATTAATAGAATGACAGCAAAAAGACATCAAGTTACAGGTCTCTCTGATTCACTGGACTTTTCAATAAGTCTCATAGGAAAATTGTCTTGTGCAGAAGATCACAGAGCAGCTTAAGTCAAGATAAAAGGAAAACCTGACAGAACATTTCCTTTTCAAAGGCAGATAGCTGTATATGGCAAGTGGAGCACAAGTCTGGGTGTAACACTGTAATCCTGTTAACTGCAGGTGCAGCTTTCACATTTTCTCCTCTGCATTCTTCCTTTGGATCCTTACATTTTTTCACCACCAATAATACGTAATTAATCAGACATTGCAATAGGAATAAATTTAAGCTTGGAAAAGTCACTCCAAAATCTAAACCTTTAGAAAAGGTCTATAAGACCATACATTGCATATTCAGAATAAGTCTTTAGAAAATACATATAAATGCAATATAAACTAGTACTTTTGCAGATAAAATTCTCATAAACTCTTGAGTTGGATATTAAAATGCTAGGGGTTTTTGTCACAGAAAGGCATGCATTCATTGTGCTTTAGAATTTTCACATCAATATCTTTTTAAGTCAAATAACCTTTGATCATTTAAGCTTAAAATCAAATACACATTAGAAGGAAGAGAGGTACTAGAGAGTACAAGAAACAGGGTAATTAAAGAAAAATTGCTGCAGACAGGAAATAGACTGTAACTGCTTCCAGTAGACACAAGTCACTGATACAATTCAAATCGAGGCAAACAATTCAAATCCAAGCAATTTCACTAAATTAAAAAAAAAAATACATCCTTTTATCAGAAACTCAAAAATAAACTTCTGACACTCAACTAACTCAGTCAACCTCAATCTGGAAGCAGATACCAATGGCTGGCACAGTAGCAGAGAGCCTATGTCCAGCTGGTCATCACATCCAACAAACAACGTTACACTGAGCACGACCAACAGAGACCCTGAATATCTTGTTTCAGGAAAAAAAAATCTGCTTAATTTTGTTCTGGTGATGTTTGTATGCAGAAAGTGTTATACTCTGCAAAATAAAGTTCTATCACAGTATATCCTTCCTTCAACATTTTCTCCTGAGCTGCAGAAGAAAAGCTGTAACAGGAAGGACTAAAACGCATTCTGACACGTCAGGGTGGTTGCAAGACTGTTTTAAAGGCAACTGGAATATGATATATGAGTATGAAAACACTGACACAGGAGACTAAGACTAATCCTGAGACTACAGAATTTTTACTTAATGCTTTAGAAGAAGAAATAAAATATATTTCAAAATATTTGGAAACATCTTAAGAATCTGTAAGTTATTGCTTAGTGTGCTGAGATCGCAGCTTTTTAAACTTTATTTTTCTGATTCGCTGAAAACCAGTCACTCCATCTTGATTTAGCTCTCTTACACTGTTAAATTTTTATTTCAGCTGTTCCTATTTTATTTTGTAGCCCCATAATTGTGAATATAAACAGCTTTAATCTATTTAATGAGTCATCACATTATTTTTAAGTTAATTCTCTGTTTTTCCAGTTCTCGATGACATTTTCCTGTAGGCTACAGAACAGTGAATGTTCTAGCACCAGATAAGTACAGCAGTAATTAAATATTAGGCTATATGCTTGTGGGCAGGGTACTTAGGGACATGAAAAAGATATCTATGAGCAAAAAAAGATGAAAAATGTTTTCTCATTGTGTGAAGCCAGTAAAACAACATTAAACAGGCTACTAATGGGAAAGGATTTATTTTTTTTTTGCGTACTCATTTAAATTGGATTTTACTCCTCTCCAATACCTCCCTATTCATGTGTATGTTTTCCATTTTCCAAACCAGTGCAATGAGAGGATAGTTCATAGGCATTCAAGGATAGGCATGGAAAAGTGATCAGATTTCTAAATCCTAGATTTAGCCCTCAGTTCTCTAGTAAAGCACAGGAAGGAAAACCTGGCACTCAGGTGAAGCCTGTGACAGTTTAATTGACCTTCTGAAACTTATCTACTAGCATGATTTTGAGGTACTAATTTCACATTAGTTTGAAAATTTGGCATTGTGCTTCAGGACTTTATTCTATATTCAAAAGCATTTAGTAATAAACTAGGTATTGCTCTTCCCTTTCAAAACATTGGTGACTAATTAATGCTCACAGTTTGGATTCAGCCAGCAGGGAAATGAACACAGCTAAATGCAATTTTTCAAATTAACAGGCTATCTCTATAAACTATAAAATTATTCTTTAAGCAGAACTACTGTTTTATTACTACTGGGATCTTAGGTTCATTATGTTCTCATAATGCTCTCAAACATATCTATTAATCTGCATAATCACAACTGGCAAGAATTAATTTCAAACAGATGCAATAAATTGCTTATTCATTCTTGATTTCAGCAACAATTTTCACTAGATATTTATATTTCAAATAATATTTCCAATGCAGAATGAACAACTATGTCTTATTCACGTCTTAATGTCAAAAGCTTAGTTCCTGACACAAATACCAAACGCAACTTAAAAAAAAATAAAGCAAATTAAGTACCCTTTCAACTCAGTATTTCCACCCCAACTCAATGTTTCCAGTGAATGGAAATAAAAGCCTTAGCCTTTTCCCCTTTTAATCTATAAGCAAATACGTGAGCCTTAAAATTCTCCAGACCTAAATGTTCAAGCCTTGAGAGAAGTTTTGTTCTCAAATTTCCAGGCTATTTCCCCACCCATACATAACACCAGTGCATCCTTTACCCTCACAGCAGCAGACATGATTATAAATTCTGATATGTTTGCATGACAACAAATGATATTCTGCTACTCTTACAAGGAACTTTTATAGTCTAATTCTCAGATGGGAAAAGGGGGATTGAGGCTGGTTTCAGTTTTTTTCTAATCTTGAATTCAGTTTAGCTGAGCCAAGTCAAAAACAGCCTCAGGGAAAAGTGAAAAGCATGGCAATGCCTGAGGTCACTCTCATGTGAACTGCATGTCCAAATTCTATTGAAACACATTATTCCCCCATGTTCTCCTCAAACCAAGGACAAATATCAGGAGTAGAGTAGCTTTTGCTACAACTTTCTCTTCCCTTACCTCTTTCCCCATCTTTACCAAAATATATTTATATAGGTATTACACATTAAAATATACATTTAACTTGTGCAGGAGTTGAAGCACAATGACATTGAGATGTAAGGTGCTGATACATTCCCTCAAGGTCTGTGGATGTATACAGGATTTGGAACATAACATATAAGGGGGTAGACAGTGGACAAGGGTGATGTTTTCACACTGAAAGTATTCAAATCCAACTCGGGTTATTTGTGTCCTAGATCATTCACTTTTGCCAGCTTTGTTGGACCCACTTACATGGTCAAATACTTATGGTCAAGCATTACTAACAAACCATCAGTAAACAATAACGGTGAAGAAACAGAAAATTTGGCTGAAAAAGCAATATAACTAACCCCAGCTGAAACTTGGGCACAGGAAAGGCAGGCAGGCAACAGAATACCAAGTTTTAGTCCATATACATGTCCCAGTATTCAAAACACCAAACTGTGCACTGTCTTTGGTGGACAAAAATCCCAATTGCACATTGTAGGTGTGAGGAAAAGGTGAACACTAAGTTGGAAAACAACCACAACCTGATAGCTTCTGCTTGAATTGTTTCCATCATTCTAAACACTCCTGACAAATCATTTTTGTCTTCACATTCTCTCTGCTTTACTTTCAGTGCTGAGCCCCTGGCATTTTATATGATGCTCTTTTCTAGAGGCCAACTGAATTAATTCTTGTTATTGGTGATGTTTCCATGATGTGAACTGTGGTTGAGAGTTAACCAAGGTCTTGTAATGAGAATATTTTCCCAACGTAATCTACTTGCCTAGTTATTATTTCAGCATGTCAGTTTGCATTGAGGAGAAAATATAAGGAAATAGAATACAATCAAACAATGAACCGAGTAATGGGGTGGGGAAGTCAGAGCTGAAAAATGAACAAGTAATTACTGTCTGCAAAGGATCAAACAGGGATTATTTTCTTCTCCTCCCTCCCCTCATATTTCAATTCTTGACTAAAAAAACCACAAACAAGTAAATATTAGCTGCTGTATCTGTATGACAGGGATATGTTAATCCTTAGTTAATCCTTGCCATTGCCTGCAAACAGTTTAATGAATTGGTAAAACAATATTAGAGCATCTTCTGTAACACAGATTTCAGAAGTAACTCGTAAATATTGAAAAGCTTTAAATTTACATTGATAACTAGGAAAAAAAATCAAAAATTCAGTTAATGTCAGTCCAGAGGATCAGAACCAGATTCCTCATCTCCTGCATCAACACTGACATGAAACAGAATGGTTTGTGACAGATTTAAACAAAATTCAGGTGTTTCTTGTAAAACAGTATCAGTGTTGTGTGGTGTTGTTTGGTTTTGTCTACCCTGATCCCACCAGCTACTTCTACAGTCTGTCATTCAACTCCTGCTTTTCTGAACTATACAACATTAGCAAATTTAATTGTGAACAAAATCAAAAGCCAAAGCCACATGTCCTTTTCATTTTTCTCTGACTTTCAAGTGTACATAACTTGTGCTGTTTCTTAAATATGGTTCCAAATTTTGAAGATTTGTTTTAGCTGTTGCCACCACCTCAATTTTGCCATTTCTCATGTGTTTTCCCCCTCTAAGTAAAATATCTACGTAATTATTGAAATACCTATATATGTAATATTTAAATATTTATTCTCATCTCTGCATTTAGCAGTCTTTTTTAATAACACCCCTCATAATGCCTGTTTTGTAACTCTAGGGTCATTGCATACATTTTTAAATGTTTTCTGGATATTAAATGTAATTGCATTATTAAATATAATTAGGACTATTGTTATTCTGTTACAGAAAACATGTCATGTCAGAGAAACCATGCATTACATGTGTCAAAGTGCCTTAATAGTGATTCACTAGCAACTTAGTCTCTTTCTCCGAAGTGATAAATATGCATTTTATACATTCAAACCCACTTTTCTTCCTTTCCGTTCTTCCCCAGCCTTTCCGAGGGCACAGATGTAGCTGTAACAAGCAATTGCATGGTACTGGCAAAGGTTTATTTCAAGCCTCACATAAAGCAATCAGCTCCAACTCTCCCAGGAAAATCATTCTGTTCAACGTAAAATGCATCTAGGTCAGAGGGAAGATGACACTTCCACTAAAATAAATAAATCATTACTCTTATTAAGTTTCTCTTTACAGGAGACAAAAGTCATACATTATCTAGCACATTCTTCAAATGCTTTACCAAGAGGCCTTCCCAGTTGTCAGTCATGCACAATACAGCTCTCCAGAGACACTACAGAAGGTAAATTGTTTAATAATTTATCAGCTGCAGTTGATATGAGGTACTTGAGCACACTGAGTCTTGTTATGACTCCTTATTTCTGAGAAGCTTTTATCTGTTCCCAAACTGGGACGACTGTGTTGCAAAGTCCTCATCTGCCATCACCAATATGACTCAGTTAACTAAACAGGATGATCTCACTCAAAGATCATCTTAAATGGGAGCTGAACAAATGCCTGCAATTTGAAAACTGAGCTGCCAAAGATAGAAACAGATCAATAGCCAGATGGTTATTTGGTTTTGGAAGGGATAGGACAAACTTCTCTCCTACAGTGAGCTCAGGAAGCTCACTCCTTAAATTAATGAGCTGGCAGGGGACCACAAACTCGTGGGATATTCTTTCTAAACTTTAGTCTTGGCAGAGGAATCCGCTAGGGAATAACCACAGGGCATCCTCCACCAACATTAATAAGTACAACAGGTGACACATGCATGCACGTTATACTTCTGTTAACAACAGACATGACTTTCTGAACAGTTCCCTATGACACTCTCAAGTCAATCCTCCCTGCAAGCTACAAAAAGCCTTTTCCAATTAGTTGCCAGCAAGATATACAAGACTTACTCATCTTTCAACTGTATCCAGAGCCATCCAATTCCTATCTTTTCCAGTTATACGAAAGACACAGATCTGACCTGTATTTACAGATTACTGTTCAATTTCATGAGCATTTTTGTTATCAAAGTAATAATTGTTCATATCTACATGTAAATTGCCATGAGATCGTTAAGACATTATGAATTTTAGAATTAAAGTTTTCAATTTCATACTCAATGTCCAAAATATCCAACTCCTTACATATTTTGCAACTTCCAGAAAGCGACTTTCATCTCAATTGATATTTTAGTTCCCTGAAAGTTTGGGTAATTGGAAAAATCTCCCAAAATGAAGATGAAAAAGGTGAATAAATTTTGACCATGGTGCCTACTAAATGCAGTATCAAAAAAGGACCATAGGACTTCCTAAAAGAGCAATTCCCAAGTTAACAGTGAATATTTAAAAATCATTTTCTGCTGTCACAAAATATGTGAATAAACCTAAAATTAGCAGTGTCATTTCAAAAAATGGGGATTACTTTACATTCTGTGCCTGGTTTCCAAGTTACTATAACCCTACTGTGAAAAAGAAGCATAAAAGTGTCTTGTCCTAGCTGTACTGATGGTTGATGGTTTTCAACTTATTCCACATAAAACTTCAATTAAGTTTTAATATTAAACATTTGGATGGGATTTTTTTTAACTCAGGTATTAAGAGACAAAATCAATGATTTATTACCAGAGTACAGAATTTCTCAGAACTGTGATGGTGGCACTTCACTAAAAGCCCTTTTAGTCATTGCACAAATAACCCAGACACTTACAATATCCACATCTGCCTTGACCTTTCACTTTATGAATAATAAGCATATCACCATGCTCAGCAAAGCAGAACTTCATGGACTTATTTCCATGTCTTTAATCTCTAACTGCTCCTGTGCCCTAGTGTTATGTACAAAAGGAGACAAAGATCTGTTTAAGGAAAAAATACTGCAACACATTAGGCTTACAATCCTGTCTTTGGAAGTTAAGATCATCATTAGGTGTTGATTATACAAGCAGAATTATAAGCGTTTTATTTGGTCAGATTCAAGCCTTCACTTCCAAAGTTTTCCTATAAATGAAAAATTATAGCACAATTAGACACCAAATATAATTAAATATTGTACAATTTTTTTAATGGAAAAGCAGATATTTAAGAATTGATTTAATAAAGCAACGTCTAGTTAGAGAAACGATATATGTACTGCATGAATTCTCTCCACCATTCCAGCTGCTATTTACTGTCTCTGGCATGTCTTTCTATGCCCAAATAAGAATATGATTTAAATTCCAGTTAATATAAGAATGTATTCAAGAACACAGGAAAGAAGTTCTATTATCTGGTTAACTGTCTTCTGAAAGACTTTGAAAATTGAACTTCACCTCACTTGTTCAAAAAAGTAGATTGTTGATAGGCTCTTTTTTTCTAGTGAGCCTTAAGTTTTTCTTGTGTTCTTAAACACTGCAGACTCTAATGAATAAATCTTTGCTACGATGGACTTGGAGGAAGAAGCTTTTCTTCATCCTGATAGAATGCCATGCACAGTAACTACATGCATCCAAAGGTATGAATCCTAACTCGAAAAGAGTGAAGAAGCTTTTCTAGCAACCCTACAATTAAGGGTTACAAGGATGCTATGGGACCCAAAGGAAACAATATCTGATTAGTTTTACATACTATCATTATCAATGCCTCCTCAAGGGTTTTGCAAAAGAATCCTTGACCTCAGAGCCTCTCAGAAATAAAATATTTCTATATTAATAATCTTAATTTTTAAGTGAGGAAACTGAAAAACCAGACTGCACTTCAGAAGTCACTTGACATGTAGCCTAATGAAGACATGGAAGAGTGTTTAGTAGCAGAGATGGCACCTTTTAGTTTGATCAAAGGACAAGTAAAACAAAACACAAAAGCAACAGCCCAATGTACAAAGACTGACATCAAATTACCATTAGTCTGTGTCAGACTGAGCACCTGAATATCTTGAAAATACATCACCAGCCTTCTGTTTACCATATTTGCTCTTTACTACTAACAAAAACATGTAAAAATGAGTTATAGGTAGGTGACAACATACACTTAAGAGCAACACTCCCCATTCCTTCCAAGGAGAACTACAGACACATCATTCTTTTATCAGCCGTGTCACTGAGCCACAGTGTGACTGGCTTACAGACAGTCACAGCAAGTGAAATAGAAAATCTACTTTTGCATCTTGTAACACGGCACAGACATAGAACCTTAATTCCTTCATGGAAATATACTGCATCATCCAGCCATCCTTGATCCATTTTTCATTCCAACTCAGACATGAATGACCTGTAATTCCCGATAGTTTTCACCTGCCCAACTCCAGCCCTCTAGCACAATTTTTTTCTTTACTCATTTTTCTGTAACTTTTTCATCTGCTTAGAAAATAGTGTGACTACATTCAACAGGAAGACCTTGCATTTCAATGTGTAGGATGGTTATGGAGCTATTGACCAATGTTTTAAAAGTGATTAAAAGCAACATCAAAAAATAAAAAGAATTAAAGGCTTAAGAAATCATGCCTCTATTTCCCAGGCTCGTAATTTCCCACTACAAGTGTTTTGCTTTTCAGTTGCATTTTAAAGTCATTCAGTACAAGATACAATATTTGTTGAAAAGTATTTGTAAAACTGAGTACTTAAACACATGGCATGTGACTAATTTTAAAGACTGTATCCAATATAAACAAAAGAGTCCTAGATACCTCCCCTTCTGCATTCAAGGAAAGATTTCAGGACAGTCAACTTCTGAACACGATGTGATATTTTAAGAACTGAGGTTTTTCAGTATACATTAGTGTAACTGCTTAGCCCCTAGGTTTGCTGCTAAATAAATACTCCTGCCTATTAAAATTATTTCATCACTACCATTCCTCAACTTTTGCATCTCAGACTGTTATATTTTAGTACATTTGAAGTGTGAGTTTTGAAAACACAAGTCAGTATGGATGTGTTTAAACTACTTGAAGATGTTCAAGAAGTTGCCAAAGTTCACACTCCTCAAACGTCACCTCAAGCACTAATTGAAACTCCTTTCTAGAGGGGTTGGAGAAACACTGTTAAACAATAGCACTTACCCCTAACTCACAAAAAGTGGAGGATGTATTTCAACCTCTATAATTTCATGCTGACATGAAGTTAATGCTGACAAACAAATCTCTATTGATAAGATAAAATATGTGAAGATCACTAACAAATTGCTGAAGTTCAAATGGGATAAATTGAATTGAAAACTGGCTGAATATTGGGCTCAAAGGGTTGCACAGTAGTGCACAGGCCAGTCAATAGTACAGGTGGGATCAAGTACACCTTTGCTAGTTTGTAGATACCAGACTAGGAGAAGTGGTTGATAGACCAGGTGGTTGTGCTGCCCTCCAAAGCTACATTTGTAGGCTGGAGGAGTGGGCAGATAAGAACCCTGTGAACATTGAGATATGGAAATACAACGCACTGTATCAAGGAAAGAACAACCCTATCCTTCAGCACATGATTGATTGTCATGTCCCAAATCCTGGAGGTACTCAAAACACAACTAGACACAGCACTGAACAACCTGTTCCAGGCAACCTGCTACAAGCAGTGGGACTGAGCCACATCCAGCAGTGCTTTCTAAGCACAGTCCCTCCCATTATACAGCCATCTTCATGCTTTTGGACAGAAACTGGGGGCTAGAGTTCATTTTTTCATTATAGCCCAACTGGATGTAAAACATGGATTTTCTGTCTTTCACAGAAGTCTGACAAGAACCAGACAAAGTAGTTGTCACATCTTGTCTGCAATAGCAGATCATCAAGTTGAGCAATACGATCAGTTATTCAAGTAGTATATTATGGACCAATGAGGCTTTTTCTCCTCTGCATGCATTTTAGAGAGTGTCAATATTCCATTGTCTTATGTTGTCAGAGCTAAGTATATTCTGAATATTTTTTTGTGAGAATGCAATTACACTCGTCTTTCTGTTACTTATTCCAGGACCCTCGGAGTTTTTTTGCTCAGAAATGCTGAGGTATATTCCTCCATCAAGCTCTGTCTGCATCCCTGCCTTTTGAAAGGTCACACAGCTGGTTCCATCCAGCCACTTGCATACAAGATACTACGTGCACAAAGGCAGAGCAACCTTTTTCCCCAAAGACAAAAAAAATATTTTAAAATATCCATGAAAGATACCTTTCTTGAAAGAACACCCATTGCTTTATGTGGCAGCCAACATCCATCAAAAGCAATGACTGACACGTACCCAAGATGCAGACACAAACCTGTTCTCCTTCATAGTCCACAATTGTACTCAGTTTGGCTTGTTGATTTGGCAACCTTTGTCTGTGCCATATCTGCAAGTTGACTTTTCTCCCCTCAGCCCTAGTCACAGATGCCTTCTTGTACACTGACTACCTATCAATGCACAGGCAATTTATACTCATTTTAATCATTCTGCAAAGCTGGGATGCCCTGGCCTATGTCTGAGAAAAACTATATTAAGAGCAGCCTAAACTGATATCACTTTTCTTGAAAGCATATTCAGGAAAAACGCAGACTTCTAATCCATTAAATGTGCATATAAAAGAAACAAAACAGACTAATGAGATTAGGCAATGAAATTTTCATAAGAATAGCATATTCTGACTAAATTCCATGCGCTAATTAAAGTTACATTCTGAACCTATATGCTACATCAATTTTACAGTGAACTAATTGCTTGAACAACGTGAATATTTTTTATGAACTCTATGGTATGTGTTTGAAATGCAGATCTCAAGTCAGCAGTGACTTTAGGTAACTAAGTTTAAAGAACTGAAAGCTTCAAGAACTGACTCTGTCCTACCCTCAAATTTCTCAGCCATCTCAGTTCCCCTTTCAGTGTTCTCCTTTTTAAGCCCCTCATGTTCAAGGTAAGGGGGAGGCTGTCATAGGGGTGATGCACAAAAGCACACAAAAGTGCAGGGGTGATGCTCAGCCAAGGGAATTTGCATAGTTCTATTAGTTATTTCAATTATTACAAATTGAGAAGCATTTGAAACAAACATGGCTGAAAAAGCAATTTTGTGCCATGACACAAAACAACAGACAAGTTTTTTATGTCTGTGCTTGATCAGATCATACACCTTCCTCCTTTGCTTATTTCTGTTGCACTCTGTGCACACAAGTTCTGGAATTCAGAAAACTTATACATCTGACAGGAAGAATAAACTTGCACAACTACTCAGGTCTGTGTTTCCCTGGAGGAGGCAGTTTGTTGCAATTTGTCAACAGCCAGAAGAGTGCTTTAATGGACAATTTACTTCAAATGACTGCAGCTGTTGCCAAATAAAGGCACAGAGCCAAAGGATTAAAAATGGTTCTACTCACACCAATATAATTCTCGACGATTAATGAACAAAATATAACCTTTGCTATTTCCCCTTTTAATTCAAAAACAATCAAAGTAATTAAACCCCCTTCTCTCATTTCTGTGGTTTACTGTATCTGATGTTCAACTGACACTCAAGCTTGGGGAAATTTCAATAGGTGGTGTTAACAAAGTACACATACACATTTAGAACTTATTTCTCAAGTCTTGGAATAAAAGCCAGATATTTTCATTTCAGTCACAGCTCAAAAAAAAAGGCACTGGAAATTCCACATGATTAAAAACTAACCACTAACAACAAAAAAGACCAATACACCACCACATCCTAATCTGATCCCAGCAGACCTCTTACAGTAACATTGCCAACAGTCTTGCACGTAATACTTCACTGTCATAAAATATTATAGTACAGTTGGCATACAGATGAAGAGTAAAATTAACTGCATGATATGAACTTAATATAAAGAAAGCTCATACTGTTCATTTTGAAGGTCTTTCTTCACCTCCATATTTTTCCTTTGTTGAAATGTTGAGAATGAAAATATAATTTAATAGCAAATGCAGGGAATTTAGAACTGCAGCATTTCATTAGACCACAGGAAATATTTGACAGTTCAAGTTAGTGAAGGAATTAAATACAGCTAAACACAAAAGACATGACTAACCACTGCATTTGAAAATTATTTCCCCACACATACACACCATGTACCCCCACCACTCAATCATCCAATTCAATAACCACTTGGAATATTTAGGCATATTAATCTATAACCATAAAAGAGACAATTCACACCAGCTTGATATTCTCCTGGTAAGTCCTCATCTACTGCAGCAGCTTTGCTGTTGATGTTTACACTTTCACAGGACTGGTAAGTCTGGAATCAGTGGCTCTTTCATAGTAGAAAAAATTAGTTTCCTTGAATTCTTTCTTCACCTGATTAAATACCTGCCTAGCATTTCATAGAGAGAATACTTCCATATAGTCATTTTTTGCATGTGGAGATTGATTAGGCAAATGATTTATTCTCACTTTTACCCCCAAATTTAATTCCAGATGTTCCCAATATTGCAGCAAGTAGAATGCACACATGGCAGTGTGCCTAAAAATACATCAGCTATGAGACTGGAATGTTATTTTTGTTAACTAGTATCACTTTTCAATCAAATTCCAGAACTTCCAGCAGGCTTATGAATTAATTTCAAGAAAGGCTTTTCTTTTTTTCCATTGTGCTTATTACTGAATTTCCACCAGGACATCTATTTTAAAATTTCAAAAATAATACACCTGGATGCCATCAGAAGAAAAATGCCTTTCAAATGTACAGCAAAACACTCTTCAATCATGTTTTATAATTTCCTGTACTAAGTATAAAGACATAATCTGGCTTCATGCACACAGGAAATCATTGCCCACATTAGCACAACCTCTGAAGCTCAGTGCTCTGGCCATCTGTTCAAAGCGCCGGATTCGACTCTTCGAATTTCTGATGGTCACGCAGTTGTAAGGGGCCAGTTAACACTGTTGTTTTAAATTAAAAGTGCCAGTCAATGTGCTATAAAAAACAAATAGCACCAAAAATCCCCCCGTAATGAATACATCCTGTCCTGTCAGTCAGGAAGACCTTGAAGAAAGCAACAAAACAGAATCTAACCAGCTTCTGTGGAAGCAGATTTGTGCACATTTCACTCCATCTAGTTGTGTAACTGAAGAGCAGCCTCTAACAACACAAAATTTTCACCAGATAAGGACTTTTAGTATTATATAAATACAAGCTTGTTAGTCTAAAAGCATCTCTGTAAGCATTTATACTTAATACAAAAGTCCTAAATGCACAATGATACTTCAAGCAGCAGAAAGCATCAGGTGATATAAGCGCCTCTTCACAATCACTCACAGTTACACAGAAAGAACTATTTGCTCCACTGTCTATTTCACAGACAGCTAATTTCCAGATATTAAACACTTGAATGTTATAGCAAAGCTAAAATAAATTCAAAAGTTCATCTTCTGTTTCAAGCTATTCATAGTTTTGATCCTCTGGTAGAAAAATAAAAGCATTTTGCTTGAAAGTTGGAAAAAAATTGTTATTTCACTGTGTCACACTAGTTCCAGAAATTAAAGGCATTTACAAGGTGCAATAATCTGATTACTCAACAAAAACCATAGACTTTGGGATTAAGCAAGCCTTGCTCCAAAATCTTCATCATTTAGGAGATTTGTTGTACTAAATGGTAATAGAAAAGTAAGTTGGAGCAATTGTATTTATTGCAAACTCTGATGAAAAAATGATGAATGCTGATGCACAACTGCCTGTAATTTAAGTTCTTGGCAAGATCCCCTTATCCCTTATCATGTACCATTTTATCCAGCCCTGCAAGAGTGGTACTTACTCAGAGACTATCAGTGCTACAGATGCTCTTCACAAAACAGCCAAATTGTTCCATAAAAACCAGGGGGAAGACTCATGATTTTTCCCTAGACATGTCTAACAATTAAATTTGTAGCTGCTATATCCTCTCCGTTTTCAGGGTTTGTTTCCTAATCTGACTGTTTAAGTCAGATTTCCTAAGAAAACACCAACTATTTCCTCAAGCTATTTGTCCCTCCGTCTCACCTATTCAATGCTGAATTTGCCATCAATGACAACACCTTGCACATGGACAGAGGCTTTCAAAATCCTTCAAATATTGTGAAAAACAGATGCCTTGGAAGGGTAAGGCCTTGTCACCCAGCCATAAATCCACAGCCCAGTACTATCATAGTTTAAGGGAGTGAGGAGGTTTAGGAAACAACTGTCAGAACTCGAGAATAATTTCTTTCCTTATTCCTTAATGATTCATTCTTCCCATAGGATTTATTAGATTTTTTTTCAGCATTAATGTTAAAAGATAATTAACTGTTGCAGCATTTCTGCAGCACAAGGAATTAGATGAAAACAAATAATCACATCAAAAAACATGATCATATGAGATCTTCAGAAAAGCCTCTTGATCAACTCAGTCTATTGATATCTTCGGGTACACTTTGAACAAGCATCTCAACTTCTACATACTCATGGAAAGCATTTGTTCCAAATTACAAAGTCATTGTCTACCAGTTGTCTCCAAGCAAAATCCAATATACCAAAGTATCTTCAACATTTATCTTCCACCAAGAAAAAACAAAACCAAGTTAACTTCTCAGAAAACAGCAGTCAGAAGTACATGTACTCCCTAAGGAGCCAGAAAGGCATCTCTTGTTCATAGAAGGAAAAAATATATATTCCTATTTTTCATAAATAGGAACTTTGGCTGAACCAAAAGATGACTATATTTTGACCTGCGTGACAGGACAACTTTTATTTCCACAGTACTTTGTTTTTATATCTGATAAAAAAAAATAGTGAAATGTCACTGTTTCTGTTACAGAACTGAAAGATTCATTTTGACACATCTATTCAAATTGGGTAAAATGCCTAACTTGAATTATGTTCAAACCCTTGTAGAGATGGGTCTCATGCTACAACCCTTGGAGTAAATATGGATGCATATTTACACACACACACTCAACCTCCATACAGTTCATTTACAATTTATTAGGTACTTTAACTACCAAACAAACTCTAAGTTAGCTTTTTATCCTGCCACAACAATTATCACATCCAAAATTTCCTACAAGCAGATACTCTCTTACTACCTAAAATATATGCTTGTTCTCCCCATTATCACATTTAACAGATTCATTTTATACTTAATAGGTAAATAAAAGAAACAGCTCAAGTTTCTCTGTATATTGAATGCACTTCCAATAGTAAATCACTGTGTAACTTTTTTTTTTCAAAACTTATCTGGCAAAACAAATGGCTACAAATTAAATTAAAACCATATGGTAGAGGCCAAAGGGTAGAGCACAAGATGAATTTTATTATAGAGAACCATATGCTGCACTTAACATCTGTGATAACTTTCTATTCCACCACAGAAGATGACTATAAATCAGCACTGTAGATGTGAGAGCTCTATTAAACTCTACAATCAAATGATCTTGAGCACAGTAATGCAGTATTTTCCTTTATCGCACAGTATCAGAGGAGGCAGCATTATCTGTTATGGATCACTTTTGTACTATTATGGATAGTCATTTTTAACACTGCCAGTTCTTCAAGTAGCAGTTTGGCAATACCTAAATCAAAAGTGTATAATCCAGCCCAAGACTAGGGCTCCTTAGAGTTCTCCACATAGGTTGTAGAGCATTTATTATACCATACCATCTCAAATAATATTTGGCATCAACCAATTCAGCTGGAATCCGAACAAATTTTTACCAATGAAACTGAAGTAGAAAACTTCAAGGCTTTGAGATTACTGGTCCTGACAACATAAAAATACAAAGTCCTTAAAAGTGACAGCACCTGAACTAGACCATTATCCACAATACTATTATGAGGAATCTGTGTCTGTCATTGCAGTAAGCTGGTTCCAGGCAAGCAGAACAGATACAATTAAAAAAACAGATCTTTTCTCTCTACTGCATTGTCCTTGTCCTTTAATCATTTACCTGCACGTGAGTTAATGATACTGGAAATATTAAAGCCTGGATCTAGAAGAGGTCCCCATTGCCCTTTGCCCCTACCTTGCAAATTAATTCATCTAGTCCTTTTATGTAGAATCAAGGTTTTAATTACATAGTACCTTAAACCAAACAGTTGGGTATCACAGTCCATCCAACTTCCAGCAAACTCCATTCTATCAACTACCTTAGTTTTGATACTAAGAGAATCAAAGATGCTCTGTTTTAACAATTGCACTTGTTTGCAATTGCACTACTAGTAGGCAAAGTCGGATGAATTTTAAAAGCAGAGATATAATGATTTTACTATAGCTTCTTAAAGAAAAAATTGAGAGAAAGAATACACTACTTGTGAAGGATTTTCATAGGAAAATTTTATAACTGAACAGGCAAATGTCTTCACAATTTGAGAACACTTGATTTAAGTTTCCATATCTTCCAAACAAAAACAATTAGCTTTGTACGAAAAGCAAGAGTTTTCTGCTCTGGGAAACTGCACAGATATCCAAAGTATTTTGAGAACTATGGCATTTTTAACAAGATTTCAAAATATGCAGCAATTGTTGGAAAAATATATAGTTCAGTTGGAAATGCAGGTGGTGCTACTGACTTTGCTCAGGACCCGCTATTGCACCCCTAGCCTGTACTTTATGTTACCTGCTTTACTCTGCAACTCTGCAGGTACAAATTTTGGAAGCATTCCTACTGCTGCAGCCAGCAATGTGTCTAGGACACAGAACGTCTCAGGAATTAGAGCCATGCATAGAAAATTAACAGCCATGAATCATCACCTAGACTTTGCTGTACATGGGTACGTGCCTTGTTAAAGCCTGCACATGGTCAGGTTATTGAAAAATCACCAGCAACCACATCTACCTTGAGGCTGAACCAAGAACCTGCACAAGGAGCCAGTACTGTTATTCTTTAGGTTGAAGGAGAGGGTTTTATCACATGTGGCTTTTAATTGTTTGAAATGGTGCTGAAGTTTGGGAACCTATCTCAGTAAAATCAGAAAATCTGTTCACATTCAATATTGCAGCCATAGACAAGGATCCATCATGTTAATGTCTTACCTTGCTTCGGTCAAATTTCCTAAGCTACATTTACAGACACAAGTCAAGGGGTGGGTACATCTTACAGAAAATATTCAAATAAGCTTCACAGCAACTTTACCAGGACCAGAGATCAAATCCAGTTATAACAAGAGGTTCACTGAGAAACACGAGTAAATATTCAAAGGTTGAATATTTACAGATGTAGGCAGCTCCAGTAGTTACTGACAACTAAACTACAAACATATCCATAACAGATATGCCAAATTACATCCACATCAAGTTGAAAGTTTCATTACAACTTGCATTATAAGTTTAAGCTTCCAGGAAGCATGAAGTTTATACTGAAGAGCAGAAAACTAGATTATGAAGCTTTTTTCCATAAAGAAAAGCAAATAATTTCCAATTATGGAAGAGTTGTATTTCTTCAACTCAGATACAAAAATCCCCTTCCAACTTGGTTATATCACACTAAGTAAAAGCAACAATATCAGCAGGTGAAAATAGCTATAACTCCGCTGATTCCTAGATCCACACTAATAGCACCAGTAAAGTTAGAAAGGAGCTACCAGAGCAGACTTGGAAGAGAAATATTAAGGAGAACAATCACTGAACAGGGAAACAGTTGATGATGCACAAGCTTGTTCTGAAGAATCCAGCTCTCAGGATCTCTCACCAGGAGGAACAACTCCATCTTGTTCCTGGAAGGGTTCTCAGAGCTTTCCCACAGTAAATTCTTCAATGGCTTCCAGGTATCAGTACTGCAGTGTTACTGAGTGACAGTGTGTTCTCTTTCAGAGTTTCTTGTATTTTAACATCTCCCAAGCAGTCTCAAGAGGGCTGTTTGTAATCCTGACCTGTTCTGCTCCTTCACTACCCAATACTCCCTTTGTTTGTAACAAGGGGAACTGAGAAACAGAAGATGAAGAAAATGCAGTCAAGCATTTTATCCTTAAGAGTTTGCTTTGCAAAAGACATATATGAGAAAATGGGGGGAAATCAGTTCCAGCTACATAGTCAGTTTAGCTATATATGGGCTTATATTTTCCAAGTCCAAATCTAAGCATATACATGTCTGCATGTCAGATACACTCTCTCACCCACAGAAGCAGCTTCACTGAACTCAAGTGATGTAGACACAAATTGCCTACCCCAGGAACAAAAATCTGAGGTGCTACAGGATTTGTATGTGCATTGATTATTTGTGAGTTGGAGATATTTTTGTTGAATTTATTTTTATACATTTTAGTTTCAAGTTTATTTCACAGTACTCTTTGCATGTATTGATTTTGATGTCATTTAGAGACTACAGACTGAAGGTCTGGGACCAGATAGCCAAATATGATATCAATTACTTCCCTCCTTTTATGAAGAAGTTTTTAAGAAAATAAGCACTTAATCATGAAAATAATGTTTCATTCTCAATCCTACTAGTATCTCCAAATGGCATTAACTTTATTTTAGAACAATATCTTTATATAAGATGTCCTTAACTTTAGCAAACAATTTTACTCCAAGTATCCAGAACATTAGCTAGAACCTCCCACAGAATCAATGTTTCTGAACAAAAGGAGCTGAAATTGTGTGTGTATGTGCATGTCCACATGACGGGGATTCAGTGTTCCACTGATGAGCAGCTCTTTTCTGCAGATGGTGCACAGCTTGGTATTCCACAAAGCTAAAAAAAAAATCAATGGCCAACACGCTACAATAAAACTGTTTAGATGTCAGATATCCAGGTTACCTCTATACAAAAAAGGAGCTTGACCACAGCAGCCTGACACCACTTAATGCAGCAGCATGACAAGAGCAGCAACACAAGAGCAACAAAAATGAGCCAAGTATGGGGAGGGCATATACAGAGATGGGGAAATAAATCTATTGCTGTGTATTAAACAAGTTATCTACAATTAAGCTATTTCTTTTCTTGCTTCTTACACAGATTATGACACTTGAGGAATACTAACAATTACAGAACAACACAGAATCCTTTCAAATGGATTTTTAGTTTTAAGAAATAAATGTACCAAGGAGAAATAGAAATACAGTACAACTGACTGCTAAAACTGAAAATTTATGATTGAACCAAAGGCAAGATGCCTTCAAAGAAATATTCTAGCAATTTCTATTTTAATGGTATTTAAAAATACATCATGTTTCCATTGCTAGTGCCACTGGGCAAATCCTACAAAAAACGTTTCAGAAAACTGCTCACAGCAAAGGTCGTATCTCAAGGTAAAGCATATGCACTACCAAAGGAAAAGGCATTTTCCAAAAGGAACACGTGAATGTTATTTCACTGCATTCACTCATCACCCCTTTTTTGAGCCAGAACCATTTACTATTTTTATTTCACTTAACCAGTTTTCACTATTGTCATTTCTTTCCTGGGGAAGAGCTATTTCATTTAGTTAAAGAAAACTCCTGGTACTATTGACAATACAAGGCAAAATCCCCACTGATTTTACCAAGATCAAAGGAATCAGTAACAAACTCTGATATCTCAGCCTGCCTATTATTTCCAGTCTCTATCCCTCAAATACAGATTTTTTTTTTTGTGTGACACTGCTAGAGTGCCATGCTGCTTACTAGAAACATGTTTTATCCAGAAAAAAACTGACAACTGCCACCATAAATATGTCCAAGAACCATTTTAAGAAGGAAAGGAAACTGCATTGAGCAACTTATCTTCTTTCTTATAAATTCATTTCCATCATTTCACCTTAATTGGAATAAAACAAAGATCATTTAACAAGCAAATGTCTTGGGAAGAACATTTATACAAACAATGGAATTTATATATTAAGCGTTTCTGTTCCTGGCTAATCAGGAATTACCAATTAATTAGTAATGCAAACAGTGGCATCAATATCCTATTCTGTTTACAAAAGACAACCAAAGACACTGCAAGTGAGGGTGTGGATATTCACCTTTCTGGTCTCTTAAAACACTAACAAATCTGCAAAAGCATCAGCAATGAACAGAAAGAGGAATGAAAACTTAAATTTCCAGTTCCTTCACTAAAAACCCAATGCAGTGTTATGAATACATTCATTAGAAGTACAGTATCAATATCATTCACCATTTGGGATTCTCAGAGCCTAATTGTTCCAACCAGAGAGGATTAATGCACTTAAATGCATCTGACAACATAAGCTCCCCAGACCCTAGAAAGACTAAAACCAATGTAACTGGGAAAAAAGCATGGAACCCTTTAGAACTTTCTCATGACTCCGAATATACTTTGAATAAGGCTCTTCCCCATGAGCCAGCATTCAGATTTCACACAAGTCACTGAGCGAGCAGCACTAGCAGTAATCACTACATTTTATAGTTATGGTGGAGTTGGATGTTATCTTATTGCCTATGAAAGGTTTGTGGCAGGTTTTGTATTTTGTCTTTCATCTGTAATTAAGGATAATAATTCCTCTCAAAATACATCACAAACAAACCTTGAGCAATATCAATGAACGAAGAGATCATGGCCTAAATATGAAGTGTAGTAGCAAAGATATCTGTAAAGCTCACTGCAATAAAGTGGAGAAGAAGACAAGTGTGGCAATGGTATAAAGCACCCAACTCACATTTTTATACTCCAAGTTCCTCTTCAGATCAGGAGAGGCCTAAAAACTCAACACAACCAATATCAGACAGCTCACAATGTACCAGTAAGCTTGTTCCAGTCCTTCCTGCAGGATCTATGTGCTAACAACCCTAGTCCCCAACTATCCTAAGAATACAAATTAATAACCAGTTATCCAGAAGCAGGGAGTGTATTTTTTTTTTTAATTATTTGAGGGAACACTAGCAAGAAATGTCCCAAAAACGTCCTTATTTAATGCCAAGGACACATTGAGAAGGTAGTTTCATGTTGGTCTCATATAAATTCAAAGCAGACACACAAAGGGCAGCTCCTATGCTCAGTTCACACAGCTATGTCAGCAGAAAACAGTTCCTGAGCTACAAAGAGCAGCCAGAATGAAGTGCACTGACATGCCACGAACACGTGTGTGGCTTCAGCTGCATAACAAATTAATCAAGACTGCTGAACCCAGTGGAGAGTTACCTACAAGTAACTGCTCCACTCAAGGGTCGTACACTCCTTGTAGAACAGAGCCTCTCCACACAACCACCCACTAAATTTCATATTCTCACTTCACAGGCTACTTTTATCATTAGTTAATGAAACATGAACAAACAAGGGGATAAAAATTTTTATGACTTCCTTAAGAGGTGGCCGACTGCATCTATCCTGTGAAAGCCCTAGACTACAAAGATTTGATTATACTCTGTCAAGAAATTTATTTATGAATAGAGAAAAAGTATAACTACATATCGCAACACACTCAGATTTCTAGAGGAATCCTCCATTCTTTGGGTGGAGGAGGAAGGTATTAGCAAAGACCCACAGTCTAAGCCCAGTCCAGCTCACTCTGGAGCAGCTCTACATATCCAGCAGCATTTTTTCCAAGGAGATTGTTGCTACAGAATTAAAAAAACAAAAACAAAAAGAACCAACTCAAAGGCCACTGACTAAGCATACTCAGAAAATTTCAGTATGAATCCATAGAAAACTGCTCAGCCACTTGGCTCTCTCTAGTCACTATAAAAGCCAGTAATGCAGAACTGGAACTCAAACTGGTTCCAGAAAAGCAACTACAGCTGCACACATTCACATTATGAACCATACCTCTAACACCCGGGAAGTATTACGCAGGAAACCAGAGGAACACAATAATATTTGTTTTAAAATATATATATTCTATTCTGTTTAGCAACATGACTAAAAACTATTCCAGCCATTCACCACAAGACCTCTTCTAAAAAGAATAATCAGTCTAGCACTCAGCCTCCTCTCTTCCAAGACACTCTACTTCAGAAAATTGCAGGATTCCAAACTTATTATCTTCCAATACAGATTTTGGAAGAAAACAAAATTCCATGTTTCTATCACTCCCACAGGTTCTGTCATGCAAGTATGACAAAATACATCTTCTTTGGTGCCTTCTCGTTTACAACTTTGTTTAAAAAACCTTCCCTTGGAGGAGCAGTGTCATACCAGTACTGGATTTACAATACTTTAAGTGAATTTATAAACCATGATTTTTTAGCTGCTTTTGCAGCAGGGATTTCAGATAACACTAGAGCAAACTGAATGCAACAGAATGGTGTTTTGTAGCTGAGGTTATTCCCTGACCCCTGTGATCTATGATCCAAACATCAGGCTGCACCTGATGTTCCTATCCAGTCAGAGGAAACCACTTAAGCTCATTTGGTACCATTTTAATACATATTTATGTACACACAAAAAAGAGTAAGGGTGGTTGCACCACAACCAAAGTCACTGCAGTTTACTGCAGTTTCCTCAGACTTTGATAATTAGAGAAACAGTAGGAAAACAGGGTAGTAGAGAGAAAAGGTGTATTTATCCTGCACAGAGTCCCAATTCATAATGACAGCACGGACTTTGCCACTTATCCCTATTGCTAATCTATTCACATACAAGGCTTCAGAAGTTGCGTCCACAAAATAGTTAGGAAAAGTCTAGAAAATAAAACATAGCAAGTAAGGTACATGTTGAATTTCATCTCTGTTTACAGTGTTCTCTCATGACACAGAATTTTAACTGTCAAATGTATTAGTGGAACATCCCCCAGTCCAGAGTCCATGCTTACTTCCTGTTGTGAGTTACAGCGGAGTAAACAGACAAAATTGTAACAAGTCACTTGAACTAACCAATTTCAATTCAATTGTGGTAGCAGTCTTTCAGTGTTGAACAAAATACATTCACATCTGAGTTCCAGAATGCATAAACACTTATGTGAAGCAACATTTTCAACTTCAGGGGTGTGTTTATTATAAGACAGTGAAGTATCTCCACTACCCAAGAGATGTGCTATTTAAAATCCGAGCCATTTTAAGTGAACAGTAAAAAAAAAAAAGAAAACAACAACATGCCATATATCCTAGCTCTGTGAACACTGCATTGACCATAAAACTGCATTTAGCATGAAAATTATTCTCTCTCAAGGTTTGCTTAAAATTCATTGTTTTTACAAGTATCCCAGCCTGTTCTCATTCACTGCAAGACTCTCAGGTTGAAACACAAGTGGAGTGTGACTATTCCATAAGCAAGTTTATTCATACATCTGCAAAACTGACGTGACTGCAGTGACGGTATGACTGTTCACATACTTTACAGCCTGTCACAAAGAAATGCTAAATAATTAAAAGCAGCTTCAATGAATTAGAAACATTCAGAGTAATTTGTAAAAACTATTTCCAAAAAATAACAAACGCAAATCTTTGATGTGTTCGGTATCATCCAATGGTACTAAATCCCCTTGAAAAGACCAATTTGAACTTTTTTTAATATCTTGACAAGATATCTTTTCCAAACACAGTCATTATTTTACACTATAAGGGTATAAACTTTGGTCCTGCATTTCATTAGGGCTTGGACAGACTTAAATGCACATTGTCCCTATATATGTATCAAAGTACTTCAAGTCTTTGCAGTTTATGATCTCGCCTGGTTATCCATTCATTCCTTGCACTGTGGCAATAGGACAATGGCATAGATAGCAACAGGAATCCAGAAAGCCAAAAAAAGTAGCCCTTAGACATTAGCTAAAGACTAACCATGGGGCCCTGGCACATCTCAGCCTAAGCATTTTCTAAATATCCTTGTTGCACAGATCTAGGTGCAAATTACTAAAATACAAGAAATTTCCCCTAACACCAATTACCACTCACCAGTGTCCTACCTGACAGCTATCAAGGAATCACTGAAATCAAAATTTTTATGCTCTCCATCTCATTTGCGCACAAAATTACAAAAAGCAAAGCATTTAAATTGCTGTTACGTACCATAATCAGCGAAGACGTACAAGATCCTGCATGTTGTTACTGTAATTTCCTCATGCAGCAAGGGGAGGACAAATTGGGAAAGGCAAATTCTTTAACCTAGCATGGAATTGTGCTCAGAGGAAAACCATTCAGAGACTGAATCCATGTGATAATGAACTCGTAACCTTTGTTTGTCCCCACCATCACCTTTTTCTCCCTTGAAATAACAATCTTTTTGTTCAGGCTGCCTTTTCACTTTCTGTATGTTCAACACTTCCAAAATAGCTTTGATTATCTGAGGAGTTAAAGTTGCTGAACACTGGAGCCAGGAGGAAAACAAATTAAACAAATTTGTTTAAGCCCAGTGTGCTTATGAAAATCTTTCCTTTGGCTTTCCACAGCTCCATCTGCACGATGATCTCTGTAGACTCTCATACAGATTTAAACTTGACATTATCTAATGTATCTTGGGAAAAATCCTGCACAGCAAATTGAATTTTTAAAAGTGGTACTGCATTCAATAAGCAACTAATACATTACATTTATTTGAATTGCAGCAGAATAACATTAAGGTTAATAAACTCATTAGGAACTTAGATTCTTTAGCCTACATTTGAAGACATATTTTAAATTTCCGTGTTGCAGCGTTACAGATTTTAAGTCTAGCTTTTGTGTATAAACAAACAAGTCTAGTATATTTGGTAAGTGAGGGGAAAACAGCAAAAAGCCTCATACTGTACACAACCTATGTCTTGTTAAAATGTAGAAGAGGTCATTGCTTTCCCTGAAAATAACAAAAATCAAGCCTCATTACAAATGAGTGCATATGACTTCCACTTACAATTTAGTTTCAATCCAGTTGCTTGCCACTTTTATTCAGCCCTTGCTCCCACTTTATTATATGCAAATATTTCTTGTCTGAGCCCCTGTGGCAAATCCAGGGTTTGAAAATAATCAAACAGAACAGTATGCAACTCAAGGTCCTGACAACAAGTACAGAAATGCTGTTTTATGCTTGAGGGAACTGTGCACAGACCATCTGCTGCCTTTGTGATTCCCCTGACGCCTGTCACAGTATGTATGAAAAGGCACAGAATGGAAACACAGGCATCATCATGGCGATGGGAAGAAGGACGTGGGATACCCCAGCACCTCGGCTAGACAGCATTGGGATCATCAGATCCGTGTCACGGGCTGTGAGCTCACCTCCAGTCCCCTACAGGAATAATCCCACTGTGCTTTCTGTGTTGTTAGAGGTACATTACATATCACATGCAGAGTGATTTAAATTAATATGAGCAGATTTCCATCATGGAAAACTACAGATATTAAGAAAAAAAACAGTAACTGGAAATATAATAGGCTTGGGGTTGATTTTTTTTAGTATTTTAAGAATATAAGGATGAGCTTATTCTGTTTTATAACCTTATGCCTTGCCCCTTTCCTTTCTCTCCCTCAAGGAACGAACGTGACACTGCTTACAGAATCCAAGAACTGTTATCCAATTGCCTCAGAGGTCACCCATGTTTTATTGGGGAGAAACAGATAAGTGAATGTATTGGGTCTGTCTGAGATGGAGCCCATTTCCCATACAGCAGCTCTCACAGTGCTGTGCTGTGCATTGGTGGCTGGAGTGGTGCTGATAATACGCCAGTGTTTTGGCTACTGCTGAGCACAGTACTGGGACTGTAGTGTCCCTTCCCCAACTGACGGCAAGATTTTGGGAGGGGACACAAGTGGGCCAGCTGACCCAAACTGACCAAAGGAATATTCCAGACCATATGACGTCAGCTCAGGTATAAAGCTGGGGAGAAGCAGGAAGAGGGGGGGGCATCCACAGTCTCCCATGGTGGCTTACCGAGAGAGCCACTTCTTTGGATGTGGCCGGTCATCGCCGCGGATGGGGAGGAGAGATAACGGGCTTTGCTTTGCTTTATTTTTTTGCTTTAGTAAACTGCTTTATCTCAACCCACCGTTTGCCATCGTATTCTTTTCCCCCTGCCTGACTTTTGGGGGGGGGGAAAGGGGTTAAAGAGACTGTGGGCACTTGGCAGCCAGCCAAGGTTAATCCATTACAATGAAGTTTAAATCAAAGCATAAAAGAAGAAAATAAAGTCCTTCAGGATTATATTTCACATGCAAGCTAAATAGTCAGATTCATGTATCCCCACTCTTCAACACATCATGATATTGCTTGAAATCTGAAACACTGTTGAGCCCAATATGTTCTGCTGATTCCTAAACTTTGTTTTCAGAAAGAGGCCAATTCTCCTCTGTGCATACATGCCCTGATAAGGATTTTAAAGCTTCTGACTATTTTATTATTTGATTTGGAGATTTTCACCAGTTATCTGATATGAATTAACTGAGGTTTCTCTAGAGAAACTGCCTTACTTAGATCAGCCTGTGAGGGAGATAAACAGGACACATCTTAAGTTAAAACCCCTCTCCCTTCATCATACTTTTACCTGTCTAAAGCAATGAGGGATATATATTTGAAGGCAGGGAATAATTTCTCTTTTTACATCTTGATTTTATGAGTACAATGCTTTTTTCCGAATTTTTATTTTTAAAAAAGTCACTTCTGTTAATATTTTCCCTAGTACATGTCAATAAAGCAAGTAAGATCAAATATGAAAAAACATGCTAGAACTACTCCAATCTGAAAAGGAAAGGTTACAGGAAGAGGAACGCAGCTGTAAAACAAAACTACGGCCTCCTACCCAATTTTATACACAGCAGGACCACAGTAAAATTCAAGTTCTTGTCTCTTCTACAATAGTTATGAAAACAGATGATCTGGTTGCCAGAGTAATGTTCTCCCTACCCCCAAATGGAAGTAGGTAAAAAAAAAAGCAGGTAGACAGCCTTCTGGCACACTTCAGACAAGCCTCCAGGGCATCTTTGTTGAATTGTTGCTCAAGAGTCCTCATCTAAATTAGTAAACCAGCTTTCTTCTAAAGACTCTTACATCAAATTCCAAACTTATGAGAGAATACTCACTTCAAAACTCTTCTCTGTGTCATATTTAAATGGAAACATCTACAAGTGATATCCTTCTTGGTAAATGCCTCAGATGGGAGGAATCATATCCCCAAGATGTGTTAAGCAATAGATTACAAATAACCTCTCACTTAACCATGACATCCCTGCTTCACAACAGACCCCATATTGTTTATCCATGTCAATCAATTTTCTTGTACATGCCATATTTGTGACACTAAAATTTATGATCCAGAATGAAAGAAAAATACCTATATTCAGAATATTGCAAATATGTTTTTCTTAAACTAAAACCACCAGGTCTTTAAATACAGTACTATTGGAAATTTTTTCCTGAACCTTTTAGCAGCTATAAAACTTAGATAAATAATATAACTTCAGTTAGGGAGAAAACCAACAATAGTAACATAGTCAAACCTGGCATTTACCTGCCAATCCCACACGTGACTCACAGATTGCAATGTTTCCAGCTCCCCATCCCGTGACATCCTGTTTTAACTTTGCACTGAAACTAAACTTTATCCACAGCCTCAACACACTCATTGGTTATGACCAGCCCACTGTGAGCCAATGTAACCAGAGCTGTTTTTTGGGTTTGGTTGGGGTTTTTTAAAGATCTTCTCACTCATGACAGCAATTCTCATTAGCACATGAACTTCATTCCATGTTACTGAAATTTTGTTCCACCTTACACTCCAGGCTCTTCTAACACAATCATCTACTCCCCTGTGCTACCAAATCTCCTAATCTTGACATCCTGTCATGACATATCACTCATCAAGAATGATCTTGAGACAAATGTGGAAGATCTGCATTAATAGATCTTTCTCAAGACAGCTTCTTGCTCTTCCTTTTAAATAATTCCTTGTCCAATATACCAAACACCATTTTCACAACTTATTGAGCAATTTCCCATAGACTTTTACATAATACTGTTTATCAAGTCCAGATAATCAATTTTCTACATCTAAACCAAAATTTCATTATATCAAGTAAAAGGACAAGATAGATCTGGCATGAAGTACTTTGGAAAAACACCTCCAATCCATTTGCTATTTGTTGCTCAATCTGTCAATACCTTTTCCTTCAAAATATACTTTAGAAAGTCATCCATCCTCTTAAGGTCAGGCTGATTCTCTTGCCTTTTTTTTTTCCTTCCAATTACATACAATTTTTCTTCTCTTAAAATACAATCATGATGTTTGCCAATAGATTTCACAAGTCCCTAAAGGTTTGGTTCACGAGTAAACATAAGTAGAAGTAGATGTAAACATTTCTCACAAATATATTTAATTCCCTGTTTCAGACAGATCCCTTACTTGGTTAGTTTAAGCTCTTTGACACTTCAGGTGACCTCCTGCACATTTATGGAGACTCACATCCTCCTTTCCTTCTTCCCTTTCTCTGCCCCCATTCACACTCCCCCACATACACACAAGCACACTGCTACACACTCCAGATAAAAAATTAAGATATCCTGGAGAAAAACAGGTCCTTAAAGTCTGAAATTTACCCCTTCCAAATAAAAATATATGAGAATATCTAAGTGTTTTTGGCATTCACTGTTCCTGATTTCCACAAAACTCCACTGCTTCAGAAAAACAATTCATATCTAGGATAACAATTCTGTGAACCTGGTACTCCTTGACTGTTTCCTGACTTGAAACACATCCTTTACTCTGTGTGAAGAGTGGAACCCCCAACACCTCTTTCATTAGGATGTATTGTGACAAAAATTGTAATTGCCAATTCCAGTAGTTGAAGATCTGTTCAATTTTACAAAGGCCATCCTAAACTGGTTTTCTGAAACAGCTTTTTTTTTTTCCCATAAATTGAATGGAGATAATTTATTCATCTCACAAGGCTCTTTGGAAAAGACTTTTTGATTCAAATCTAATCTTCACACGTTATTTGCACAAGAAATAACTCACCACAGCTCAGACCTGTTGAGTGTGCTACATGTAGGGCAGGATTTCTATCAGAAGTATCTCATAGGTGGCATTTTAACATACAGAAATAACTCCACTCACAAGCGTTTCAGAGAATGATGCTTGTTATTCCTTTTTGAAGAAGTCATGCAACTTTCATGAGCTACTTCAGCCTTCAAAGTAAACCTCGAGCAAAATACTGCAAAGGAAGGGATGTACTACAACTGATCATTAGGAAGGATCTCTCCCCCCAAAAAGTGGAAAACGCTTATTAGAAAGGATAGGCAGGAGGAAAAAAGGAAACGTATGGCAAAATCTGCTTGCTTAAAGATTAGATTTGTTCCAATACAAAAAACATTCTCTGTTTCAGATTGTCTAAATATTTGTCCAATTACTAATCCAAATATGGAAACAAACCAAAGTACTGCACTTCAAATCCTCTCAGTCTGCTCCTTTATCCCTGGACATGCAGCCTTGAAGTAAGATTCCAAAATAAGATGTCTCAGTTCCTACTGACAACTCATTTCTTCAGAATATAATTAAGCACAACAAAGAGACAAACCCCACGAAACAGAACATATTACCAGATCCAGAAAGTTATCTTGAATCTGTTGAAAGCATTGATATTAAATCTCAGAAGTTCAAGCCTGTAACAAAGTATGATTTCCTACTGGGCATTTAAGGGATATAAGGCAGTTACATCTGGTAACTTAAGTCTTTTGAGGCCTGAAAAGATGGTTTTAAATAAACTGCTTCAATGGATTTGTCCATGGTTTGGACAAAACGTTAAACGCCAAGTTTATTGTCTCTAATCAACAGATAAGCACAATGATTTGAAAAGAATCAGGACAATCCTGATACATACAACCTTAAACCCTGCTCTTTAAGGAAAATAGTGAAACTGCAAATTGTCACAAGAGAAATCTGCAAAACCTTCAAGTTGTCACAAGTTCTCAGCAGTCTCTGCAGCCTTGCTGCAGTGTCCTCTGCTCCCAAATCAATAGGCCTTCAATCATTTTTAGCTGCAGTTTAGAAGAGGTGGAAAAACTAGTGGTCTTGCAGGCAAGGCCTAAGCTTTGAAATACTTTGAAACGTACAATTAAGCTCCCTCAAAACAAAAGCAATGGTAAGAAACAGTAAGTAGGGAGTGTACACTGTACGTACACACACCCCTACACATTAAACAGAGGGAAGTAAACAGGATTAAGGGAACACAGCAAGGACTGGAAAGTAAGAGTTCCCTATAAATTTTTTTAGCTCTAATCCTAGTATGAAGAGTTTTTCACTTCTATGATAGTGTCTTGCTTCATCCCCAAGTTCCCAAAAGCATAAACCAAACCATCTAAGAAAAATAAAAAAATTCTTTTTTGAAGACCCAGTAGAAAAATACTTCATTATTACCACAACTAAGCAAAACAACCTGCATTATTCATTGCCACTCTTCACCTTTTCTAATTTCCTATTGAAACCAAAGGAGATGCATCCCACCTCAAAACAGAGGAGTTATCATCTGACATCGAACTTCTCTTGACACATGAGGTCATGTCTGTAATGATTATTCAAAGCTACAGTGATCAATATCACAGCTCCAGTGTCTAATGCAGAGGGCATTAAAATATCCTGTTACAGTGTATCTCAGGGATCACATCTGAGTTTCAGAGGAGATCAATACAAAGGCAGAGAAAAGGGAAAATTCTCGGCCAATAGAAGCTGCAAATAAAATCCTCCCTAAGTAGCTTCAAGTTTGCAACTATTTTATTTAAATTTGACATTTCCATATTAAGATACAGTTTGTGGTAAGGAAGAGAATCCTTTCACAAAACATCCCCCACTCCACATGAGGGTATTTTCTTTTATATGAGTGTCTAGACATGATACACACAGCTGCAGGTAAACATGGAACAATACCAATTTAGCTCAGTCTGGAGTGGAAGAGGGAACACAGACAAGGTCAATTAACAATACTCAAAACCACAGCACTAAAGAGAGCTGCATTTTGTCAAGCCAATGTAGAACCGTTACTTGCACAAGATACAGGATTTTGTTCAGTGTTACAAAATGCCATTTCTCTCTGCTGATTTAGCAGATGTTCCATTCTCTACTTTTAAAGGAAAGATAAAGCTCATGAGTGACCCCAAAATCTGTGGCCAGTTTTCTTCACTTTCTCCTTGTCAAAGCAGTACACATTTCTAATTAAGCTGTAATACAAAGAATGTCACACGCACTAACACCGTCTAGCGTGTTAAGGTATGAAAATGGTATGATAGTGTTTAATAAAAAAAAGTGTTCTCCAGGACATAAATATTGAGAATAGGCTGATTTTTACTATGACTTTGTAATACATCACTTTTTTACCTAATGAAAAAATAAAGTACAAAGGGAAGTAACAGTTCCCTCAAACTAGACCAACTACTACCCTCAAACTACTTGCCAAGTTAGTAATATTATTGATCTCTGAGTTAGAAAAGGAACTTTTACTCCGACAGCATATTCACACCCTTTTATGTGCAGGGGCTTGCTCATTTGTTCTTCCATTTTACTGCTATCTGGAAACCTTTTCTGTTGCATTTCTGGCTAAAGGTAGCTTTACGTCTTCGAGTACGTTCTATGTCATAGAACTACTTGATTAGGTTTAAAGTAAGAGTAGGTCTTCTCTGCCCTCTTTTTCAGAAATTTATTCTATTTATTTTTTTTCTGAAAAAATCCCATTCTATAAAATCCTTCATCATCAGTCACACACAACTTCCCTACAAGTCCTTTGCAGTTCCATCCTCTAATGCCGCAACAACCTGCTCCCAGCTCACTTCACATCTCATTGTGGGAAGCAATCACTCTTCTGGTTCCCCAATTACTGTCCATCTTTCACCATCTGCTCTTTCTTAGCCTTCTCTGCTAAATCTTTCTTATTTGGTTTGTGTCACTGACTTCACTCACTCCTTTTCCTACCACGTTGTCAGGCTCTTAGATTCACACACTGCTTTCTCTCCCCCTTGTCTGGCATGCACGAGGACCCTTATACCTAAGATGTCACTCAGAGAAACTTCCTGTCACCACATTTCAGCACCTCCAGAAAACCCACTTGTCATTAAGTGTAGCTGACTTATTCTGACAGCAAAATGTAAATGAATACAGAGTTACTCGATGATTTCTAAATATACATGCTATAGATTTGATGGATTTTCTACCTCGTCCTTCTCCAGAAGGTGATCTATGATTATGAAAGACTGAACACTCTTGTCTGTTCAGAAGAGAGTGACCCCACTACATGCACAGTCAATCATTTTAGTGGCATATTTCCTTTTTTTTAAAAGTGTAAAATTTTCCACACCATCAATGCACATCGCTGACTATCAGCAAGAACACTGTTCACACACAATATTATCAAAGTCGTAGGCAGTTTCAAACCTAATTCTCCATCCTGCCATATGATTGACACTTTACACAAGGCATCAACTGTAAAAATGCCAAGAAATTTGAACCAAAACTTAGATGGCTTTTCCCAGTAGTGAAGAATAAAAATTTGTGCAGTCCATGAGTGAAGCTGGATGAATTCTATGCGCTGAGACAATGACAGTTAAAAATCACATCCCATTGTTTTTATGCATTATAGAAAGAAGACACTACTATAAGTTCTAACTTATTTAAAACCTGATTTCTCTGTCTTCAGAAGAGGTCAAGAAGAAATCCACTGCAGAAATTTACCAGAAATTGTAATTGATGTTAGAAATGTCAGTTGCCACCTTCAAACAAGGTTTCACAATCAGGTACTGGAAGTTGCTTTGTCAGATGTTATTGCATGTTTTTCCAAATTAATTTTGACATAGGAAAACACAGCCAATTCTGTTGCAGTGGACATGCCTAATTTCAGTGTGATGGTAACAGGTGGATCACTGACCAGTTATGGATATTTCCAGAGTCAAAATGCTACAGAACTACAAACTTAGTTTGTATTCTTGCTATAAGCCACAGCCTAAAGCGAACAATTGAGAAACCAAGTGTGGCACCCTCTGCAATTCCAGGTCCTTGCTCGCAGACAGGCAAACAAGCTGAGGTGAGGATAAACAGCACTCTTTAAGGGCTTGTAAAGTACTAGTACATATTTTTCTTTACTCTAGGCCCTTTCCCAGCAAGCTACAATTAGTTCTAAAATCTCCTTTAAGCTATTGATGTAACCAGTCAGGCATTACAGATTGATGGTGAGTCCATAATTAGAGCTATACAGTTTCTAAAGTAAGCTCAGTTTTAACAACAAGCAAAGAACACAAGAATTAGCAGTTACTTTGACCTGCTGCATTCAAGAGTCATGCGGGTTTTCTCAGAGATCACTTCTCCTGTGCTTCAAGTTTCTACAACTCTTTGATCACTTATATGTAGTTTTAGCAGAGTAAAAACCACGATATCAGCCTTGCAGAGGTCACAAGTTCCAGTCAAAAAGGGAGAACAACATTACTGTAGCATGTAAAACATGAAGATTGTCTAGACTCAAAGGCAGACAGGAGTCACAGGAACGTGGAAAGCACTGATCCTGAGCTGGAAAGCTCTGCTGAGATATCATCTTAAGCTTGATATTGCAGCAATTAACTGTATTTAAATGACATCTGCTTGACTCGGAACAAGTACAGAAGACAATTTCTGTCAGGCTTCAAATACTAGGATGAAATTATAGATCTACTATTCCCAATATCCAACTATTTTAGGAAACTGCATATTCTTATGACCTTTAACACAAGTACATCACAAAGTTCTTTTCACATGTCTCACTCAGATAAACAAATCCATCTCCCTCAAGCTAGAACAGAAAAAATTACAAAAAATTTAAGGGGAAAAAAACTGTACAACATACTTTGCAAAAAACAAGGAACATGCTGAGTTTTATTCAGAAAAATATTTAGGATTTCCTTCAAATGCATCATAAATTACAATGTAACAGTGTTAAGCAACTTTGGCAACCTGTAACAAAAGCTGTCAAGTGTCCCTGGGCTCTGACAGAGCTGTTCTATCATCATGTAATTTTTTCACAAGAACTCATCTTTTCCTTACTTATATGGGAAAGAATCAATGAAGTTCACAGGCTGTTGGAGAAAACCCCACTATAAAATAGCCAAGAGCTTGTAGGCTGAGTTGCTCCCCACGTATTATCTAGGCACAAAGCATGTGAGTCTAGTTATCAGAAGTTTGTTTAGTTTAATAAGCCAATAAAAACACATTATAGCACTGGTTAAACCCTTTACAGAGCAGCTCAATGCAAAATAAAATATTTTGATATTTTCTTTCATTAGTAAACATGATTAGACTTTTCTGGTAGTTTCCATAGAGATATCCCTGTTTACAGCTATGACCACAGAAACACCTGCTTTATCCTGCTGCCTATATACCAATCAAACTCACTATTTGTGTGCCTCCAGAATGCAGCTAGGTTCAGCAAAATCAAATTCTTCTTATAGTTTTCACAAGTGGTGCCCCTACAGTACTTAACTTTGCACTCTGCTTTGATGTCACCAAACCCCGTATCTCCTTCTCCCAGAAAAAAACAACTCGTTGACAGATCACATTTGATTTCTTACAAGCCATGCCTATTCAGCATGTGGAAGTAAGATGGCACTTCAATTTCCCTAAAGTATTTTGTTTAACTCATCACAATGATTAAAAAGCATCTGATGACTTGAGAACAAATCAATCTTTTTTCTTAGAATACTATTTACTAACTACTTGTGTTTCTTAACTCAAAGTTAAAACTGATTTTTCCCCATGATTCCAACAAATATACTTTTAATAGTGCTCAAAAGTTCACAGCCCATTCCATTTCCTCCCCTTCAAAAATGCCCTAAACATTTACACTGCCTCCTATCAGTGCCAGGGCAATACTCCTTCAAACTGGAAGCACTGAATACCATTTAGGCAAAAAGCAGTCTCCCCTCAGAGAATGAAAGCCAAGCCTACTTGCCTGTTCCTTTCAGTGGCATTCCAGACTTATCACAGTACCCACAGTTTCACCCTTTAAGTGAAAAGATTCAAAAATCCATTGAAAAAAAAATAACAGGAGTCAATTCCAGATGAAAAACGTTATTCATTTTCTTCCCTAACATCTCCTAAACTGGCATTTCAGTGACTGTTTCCAAATTTCCCAACAGTTTTTGAAGTACGTTTAAGCACAGTGCCTATACCAGAGACCTTTCTCGAAGTGACAGACTTGTGAGGTCCTCAAGAAAACCCCTATACCGTGGACTAGTTTTTGTGCAACAGAACCTAAGGCAGAGCCAGTGTCCTCACAGCAACTCTCCTGTCCAGTAGGTTTAGTTTTTAAGCAGAGATCTCATCCCTAGCTCTTCACTTTCCTCTTTACATTCTAACTTCTTTATTCATTAGGAATAGGAGATTATTTTTATGCAAATAAAATACTCCTTTGAGTGTTTTAATCACCAATACTTCCATTTGAACAACGGGTATAAAGAGAGCAATACATCCCCCTAAATGTATCATCAAGGTATCCTGCTGTGCTGCTGTTCAAAGAATCTTTCTCCACTTTTGCCTCTCAAATGACACAGAGAAGAGTATTCCCAACAAGTTCAACTTTATCACAAGGAAAAGTTGTCCTATTCCTTCCAATAATGAACTCTGGATCCCTGGTGAGTAACTTACATTTAACTGGCAACATTCTGGGCTACTTATATTAATTGCAACAGTCTGAACAGCTTGAACCTCAATAAAATGTGCAGTAAATGACTGAGCTAATTTAACCTCATTAATCCTCAAACCAATAGAATAATTTGATGTCCACACAGCAGCTTGTGTACAGCCTCCAACATAAACACGGCCCTGTAGGAAATCAACACCAAAAATGTGTTGCAGCCCTGCTGCCAGGGTTATCACGGTTGGGAAAATCGCTGTGTAATTCCTGAGCCCCATCACCAGCTGTATTGCATGAGTCACACACTTTGTTTGGTCTTGTTAACACTCAAATTGCTCTTTCCAAACTGGATCTATCCCGAAATCGCCCCAATGCAGCAATTTTATAGAAGGGGCTCTATTTTATCTGTAAACTACTTACCTCTAGTTTTAACACCAATACAAAAAGCACCACTAAAAAAGGAAAACACAACAAAACAAGCAATATTGGCACTTTTAAGGAGGGAATTAGTTGGCTTTAGGTCCCTAATAAACACATTAATTACAGCAGTATTTTAATAATTTAGTTTTTGAAATAGTTGGAAAACTTCTTCACAAGAAACATAAGGTCCCCCAAAATATTTGTGAACATCTACTTTCAGAGACATTTAAAAGTACTTTTTATATATATACTATTTGTTCTTGGAATTACTACTCAAAGCCAGGTGCTTTATTTTTTTTAAATACAATACATTTAAAACAAGAACATGAGAATCTAATAGCAAAAGCACATAAACCCATAAAATACTGTGCTGTGCAGGCTTGGGTGGCAAAATGAGAACAGTTTCTAAGCACAGAAAAATCAAAAAGGAGAACACTTCTAAGCACATAAACGCTAATTTCATTACCACATACAAAAACGTAGCTTTCAAAGGATCTTAGTCTTGCTACAGTTTTAGGTCCCATGATTTTTTATTAGAACTGGCCACATGGGTGATGAAGCCACGTGTAAAATGGGACCAGGCATTTAAGGAATAAAATAACTCTCTTCAGCTCATAAAAGCTATGAGCCAAGTCTGTTAATGTTCAGTGGCATTCCAGACATACAGGTTACCTACAGGTTCACCTTGTTTACATGACAAGGTGCAGAAACCCACTGAAAGTTATACGGAGCAGCCAAGTAATCAGTGTTCAGTACTTATGGCAATCAAACCATCCTTGATGAACAGACACAAGAGTTCACTTTATTAATAGTTAAAGTAATGGCTTTTAAATATGAATAGATATATTTCTTTCATAGCTGCATGGCAACACAGACATGAATATGCAGCTAAAAAATGGCTCCAAGAAACAACATGGACAGCCAAGTGAACACCATAACAATAGCACAGATATTCCATCAGCAACAGAAGGAGAACACAGCATCTTATGGTACCATGGTCACCTGATTGTCAAGTGCTACTGCATCATAAGAACTCATCAGGGCAATCAGGAGTGTAAAGCAAAATCATTTGTTAGCTAAACCGAGCAACATCCAGAAGTCTGCTTAAGCACCATCCCCAAATCAACAATTGTTGCTTTATGTAGATAGAAACTGATGTTCACTCTAAACACAATGGTTTTGAAATACTTTTTTATAAAGACAACTCTGCTTTAGAAATATTGCCTAAGCTTTGCACATATTTCTGAATCAAAGACAGTGACTTTGACAAGTCTCAAAAAGATTAACAAGCAAGCTATTGTAAAACTAGGTTTTGATTGCTTCCTCAAGAGTCAGTTTAAGTGTATTTCCCCTAAAATTTAAGTAGCAAAGAGTGAATTATATAATAAATCACATTTAAAGACTTTTAGTAGTGCACTTTCCTCCTGTCACTATCCTAGTGTATTTATAGGTTGCTATTAGAGACAGAAACAAAGCACAGTATTTATTTGCCTAATTATCTTCTGGGCATGCATTTCCCAGAAGATGCAGTCCAAACTCTCTAGTCCAAAATGTATCAGTGAATATCAAACAATAAAACAACATAATACAAACACAACACCCCAATATAAAGTCCCACTGTTCTTTCCACATCAGGCATACAATATTTAACACTTTGGGCAAGGCAGGTTAAATGCTTTAAAGAGAATTCTGAAGTCACTATCATCTGCAAACGCACAAAAAAAAGCATTCTCCAGAATACATGGTCAAAAACGGAATAATAAAATTGAGGTCTAAATCGACATGGGAAAAAAACAAACAAAACACAAAACAAAACAAAAAAGCCTTGCTCTGCCACGTTCGTCCATAACTAAATCCTCATGTGTCAAATAGTTTTAAATAATTATTTTACTCTCAAATTCTCCTGTAAAGAAGTTTTCCTAGGAAACAAAAACCAAAGAATTTCAAGTACAATCGTAATTATTCATATCTGACCATACAAAAGTGCATTACATTTCAAATTACTATAGAAACAGTCTTTGTTTTAAAAAAATTATTTAATATGAAAATAATTTGGACAGTAACTTTGCTAAGGAGTGATAGAATAAGCCATATATATATTGTGAATGGGAAATTCCTGAAGAGACAAGTTTTCCCTTGGAACAATTTCCATTTCCCAACCACAATGTAGGCTTTCTTTTAAAGTTCATCCAGAAAACTCAGAGTATAAATCAAGGCCACAGATTTGGTTCTCACAGCCACCTGATTACCCAAGAGATTTTGTCATACTCCTTGTTGCATTCACTGGCTTTCCCAAATATTACTTTCCTTCACATCTATCTTGTACATCTACTTGTAACTTATTTAGGTGATTTTGCTTTGTTTTTTAATTGTTCATTTGTTTATCAACAATGCTATAGAAATTCAATGAGGTATTCAGGGCAAACTGGTTTTCATGCCATTTTTACATTAGAACTCAAATTTTCAATGAAGTGATAAACTGTCCATATAACAGAAAGACACTAAAAGCCATAAACCCATTACTTCAGTAGCCTCGTGGGGGAGTAATTCAACAGATTCTTGCAAAATAAAACATAAACTTACAAAAAACCAAAAATATGTCTTCATTGAAATAATCAGCACAGCAGGGCAGATGCAACAACCATGTATTTAATTAGTCCATCTAGATATTCAAAGGGAATAAAACTTGTAGACAGTAATACAAGTCTCCACCACTTATTCTTTTAGCTATAAATCTAAGTATTCTTATGTGCAAAAATTAATTACAACACAGGGGAAACCAAATCAGTCACTAATCAAGCAAAATGAGCAGGAAAGTCAAGGCTAAGTGCAATGCTCCTGTTTGAGGCTTAGGATTAAAGAGCACTAAGTGCATATAAACAGAGGCAGAATTCTTAAACCTTTTCATCAGCAAAATCATGCTGCCCTACCAAATATGTGAGTGTCTGTTGTGCTAGCTGTGGTGTATGAATCATAACAAGGAGATTCCAGTAACAGTGGTTGGAAACACAGCAACACCTTAAAGGAAGGGAAAAAGGGACTGAATGAAAGAAATGAGTCAATGAGAAAATTGAGTCCTACAATGAAGGACAATGAAATAGCCAATCTAATAGGAAACCTGCAAAACAGAAATGAGTGTCCACTGTGCTTCCAGTAACAAAATCATGTGTACTGGAAAAGCACCTTCCCCCCATGCAATAGCAGTGCCGAAGGTCAAAGCTTTAAGAGAACATACAAATTTAGTGGTAAAAGATCTTTTTTACACTCATCTCACAAATACGTGTTATTTCAAGAAAAGAAGCTTAACATTTTATTACAAGTGGTATGACAGTATAGCATAGGCTCAGAGATACAGAACAACTCCTGCAGTGGAATTAGCAGTTACATTTATACCATGTATTGTTATGAAACCTGAAGAACTACAGGTATTGTTAACCCGACTTACATGCTACACTAAAAGCTCCCCAGCTTCGTTAAATGACAGCCACATCCTACAATTTCTGCAGTCTGTCCTGCCTCTGTGTCCACTAATAATCACTACATAAATGGTGTCACAACTTCAGGATGACGTACAGCTCAAGTATTACTGAATAATTTGTGACAAAATCCAAATGCCCTCTTCAGAATATGAGACATTAATATACTAGCACACAATTGTGACTGAACTATTTTATACTGCAGCTGAAATGTTATTCTGAGTAGAGGAACAAGCATTCCTCACCCTGAAATAGCAAAGTTGATTTGTGCCTTGAATTCTAAAATTCAATAATATTACTGCAATATAAGAAGATGTGGACTAAGCTGTCTCACACCCAAACAAGCACCGTTATGTTTTTCATCTGTTTGGATGTTTGTAGAAAGCATTTGCTGAGGAAACACTGCATATGCAAGCTTTACATAGGACTTTGGACTACCTTACCATTGGTCATTATCAGTTACCATTTCTCTCAAGTTCCTGACAGAATGTATTGGTCAAAATTATTTGCCTTTAAAAAGGCAGAACTGAATTTTAATTAACGTAATCTCTTTTAGAGGTTTGCAAATTTCTCCTAAGCAAGTTTTAAGAAATTCAACTTGAATTTCAGGTCTTGTAACTTATTTTTTAAACCAAAAATTGGGCCAGTAATTTCCTCCATTTTAGTCTCAGTTGAGACATGATTAACATTTGTTTGAACTAGGCCAACTAAACTTCAAAACAAACCAGGCACACGCCATGAGAGTTCATTGTTAAGTACTGAATGTCAGTCTTTTGTGAGAAGGCATTCTGTATAGAGGAGGCTCCATCAGTTCTGTTTCATGTCCCTAATAATGAGGTAATAATAAAAGTTTCGTGATGATTACAAGCACAAGGAAAACACACCCATCCTCTTCAAACACCTAGCACTGGTTTACATCTACTTGGACTACAGGCAAAATTTGGAGAAATTTTGACATAAGTAGGAGGGTTTAATTACTCAGTTGAAGCATTAGGTCATAACAGGAGTCTTAATAATGTTTGCATTTTTTACTATTAAACATCCTAGCACCCTTCAACACCGTCTCAAACTTGCAGTTCTCAATAGTACAACCGTCAAAGCTTCTCCAACTTATACTTACTGTGCCTGATTTTTGAACTTTTGTTGAAATACTTCCTCAGCTTTGACTGCAAAAAACCCAGAATAATCCATTTGTAGTTTTGGGATTCCCACAGTATTCTCCCAACCCCCATGAAAATGAGTGGGCACAATCTTGTTATAAAATTTACACAATTTTGCCAGCCAACAAGTATCCAAGTACCTTAATCACTGCAGCTGCTGTTCACTTCCAATAATCACAGTTATGCTAGAAAGTCTGTCAGTCATATCCAGGAACTGTAATATTTTACATATCAGAGAAGCAAGATGGAAAATTGTCTACATTTATGCATCTCAACATGCATGGCACAACATAACAACGGCAATTGGGTAGCTGGATGGCATTCCTGTCTGTTCGGTGTGTACTCTATACAGCTTCCCTACAAACATGTTAATGGAGGACAGCTGTGAAATTTAAAGTCAACTGTACACAAGGAACAAGGTATTTTTGTAATCCAAATGAACACTAGATCCAAGTATGTAAAATCCAAAGCATTTCACAGAAAACTATACAAGCACATCCACACATCAGCAGCTCCATAGCAGAGAAACTGTGAGTAACAAACAATGGTTTCTCATTGCCCCTTCCCACGAAGGAACTTCTCTGTGTAGGATGTGACTTGATTTATCCGGTATTTTAAATGCTCATTTTGCTTGGTATCTACATTAGTTTTAAGAAGAGGAAGCATTGGTGGCAAAATCCCTCATGGATTTTGTGTGCTATTACATATCCCTCTATTTGGTTGTAGAGATTGTCTTTTGATAAGGAGACTAACTTTTAAATTTTAATGTTTAACTTCCCTGTTCCTCCGACATTTGATATATAGTTAAAAAGGAGAGAAAACAGTTTCTTCTCAAAGTGCCATTGCTATATCAGAAAATTATTTTAAATGGTGGCTCTGTTAAGCATCCCAGCAACTGTCCTATCCCAGAGACTGGCTTTATCCTCCCTGAAAACATCTTCCCTTTTGAGCTTTAAGAATGATTTATTTCTTACTAATTAATGTTTTGCCTCTGACTAGTTCTATTGGTAGACATCAGCAACTTGAAGCTTTGTTCTTTGCATTATCTGAAGAACTAGCATTTAGCTTCAGTTTGCAGGAGGTTTCAGTCCATCACTCGCTATACAGTCTAAAAGCAGTGATTTAAATAACCACCCAAAACAGTCAAGGAACTCAAGAAAGGACATGAATGCAGCTCCAACACGAATGGACAGGAGAGACAGCACTCTAAGGAGTTCCTCAAGCATCCCCCCTTTCTGATCAGAAACATCTGGACTGTCTTGCTCAGTGCTGGATATTTCTCAGGCATTTCTGTGGTGATAGTCACTGCTCCAGTGAGAATAAATGCACAATTGAGTGTCTTTAATATACTGATTTGTAAACATCTAAAGCATATATTGATCCACTGTCTGGCTTGAGAATAACAGCCCATGGATGAGAAAATGCACTTAATTACCAAGAGTTTGTTTTTTGAGTCAACGACGTGCATACAAAAAACTTGAAATGTTTGATTAAGTTCATTTTAGTGTAGCTCTTCAAAAGTGAGCTAAAAGCCTCTTGGCTCATTAGAAAACAGGGTAAGTGTACTCATATTTAAACTACCATAGGATCACAATAAAGGTTGCCAGAGGCAGTTAAGAAAACACCAACTCAAAACAACACCAAGGATAAAACTTCACAAATCTCAAGTCCAAGACACTTGCAGGAATGGTTTATCTAGTTCTGCTACTGAAGTCTCATTTGCAAAAATGTTGACCAAAAAATGGGTGACAAATTGTTTTTCTACCTCATTATTGCCGATTCCCAGGTATTATAATATTAATGGGACTTTTTCTACTTCTGCTTTTCCTCAAGGTGCATAAATCACTGTAAAATTGCTCAATCTTATTCTCCAGAAATATGGAAAGCCAATCTCCAGGTATTTTAACAGGAATCTTTCCATTACAGGGCTGCACACTTCATTTTAATACAAACAACACACTCATGAGAACATTTCTACCTCCTGACACAAAGCCAGATAAACTCTCCAAAGACAGAACCAATTCCCCAAATTCCATACCTGGACTATATTTCCATCTTATATAGAGTGTGATCAGTTTGTACTGTACCCTCTCATAAGGGCTTCTGGAACATCCTAGCGAATCCAAAAGGAGACAAAAAAACTTTTTTAAAACAGATGAGTCAACTTTCATAGAAGATACTTCTTGCAGAAATCCAAAATTTTTTAAATGCGGGCGATGGGATTAATTTGGCAGAATGCAAATGGAATGGGATGGGTTTGGTGTACCCTGCATGTATTTACAGCACAAACTACCACTAACACTCTAGGCATCTGCCTTCAGTAACTCTTAATTCAAAGCATGCTTGAAATATTTCTCTTCACTAAAGGTTACTCTTCTCAAAAGATCAAAATTGCAAGTAGTGTTTTCTTAGAGTTTGCAAGAAATCCTACCTCAAAAAGTTCAGCAATTGAAATGCTATTGTTATCTGCATCACCAACTGCCCATTTTCCTGAACAAGGGATAGAGAATTTTTATCAAGAGAGCAAACTGCACAGCCAGAGCAAAGAGTGGCTCAGCCACAGCATCAACAGCTTGAGGATGAGAACCCCAGTGCTTTGGTACCAAAACCCATCAGCCCAGTGAGTGGATCTGGGAGAGGGGCTGTCAGTGCTCACCAACACCCCAAAACACGAAGTCAACAGGACTACCCTGCACTTTATTCTTCACTATAGTTACACATGGAACTAAGGGCAGTTTTTATACAATATAAGCATCCTCTAACCTAGCCAACAAAGTAAGTCTTATAATACAAAATTGATCTCAATATATAGTACTAGAAGGGACCAGAAACACCAGCACAGACTCCTAAAAAATTTCTCTTTGATCTGCTAGAGGTGGCATGGAAAAAAGTCACCGTTTTGCAATCTTTTATTGGAACAGGGCAGACACAATATCTCACCAAATGCCACTAAGGAAGCATGACATGATCTTTTCAGACAGAGAAGGCAAACTTTATGAATAGATGGTAGAGATGTTCAGACGGACCTTTTGAGAAAGAAGTAGAAATTTTAAAATAAATATCACCACTAAATATACTTTCAGATTAGGGTATTCATAGAGATAATTTAACAATAAAATATATTTGAAATACTATTAACCATAACATTTGTCTTTAGACAAACCACCCAGGGTACTAAGATAGAGCTCAATTCAAGTGATTTTGAGTGAAAAACTCCTTTGAATGAAGCATATAGAAGTCTTGACCTCAATTTTCCATTTCACAAGGCAGGTTATTTTTCAGAACATCAAATAACCAGCCAAAATACAGGTCATTTGTTTGGCCAGACTGTGTTTAGTCAATGAAATCCAATAGCTCAATTACAACTTAGCAAACACAAACCATTTAATTCTAAAATCCTAAATCATGCTGGACATCTATGAATTGCAAAACTGCAGAAGGTCATGACCCCTCTTCTGATCCTTGGCCACTTGCAAAAATGAAAAGAATTGCAGAAAGTGCCTACTTAAAAGTACAAAATTTGAGGGTTGTTTTCTTTTGAAAGCCTGTCATTGTTCCTCCTGTCTCACTGATAACAGTAAATTTCCTTTGGTAAACATGTTTCTGAAACACTTGAGAAGGGGAAGAAGAAAAATTTATTCAAGGCTCTGAAGATATTATAAATCATTACTGCCACATGAAAATCTTACTGCCAATATAAACATTAAGCAAGTGGCCAGCTTGCTTAGAGAATAAATTTTAGAATAGTAGAAGAATTCAAAAGGGTCTCTTCTGTTACATTATGGTGAGAAACCCCCACAAGAATGGATGACAAAGTTTCACCCTATCTTACAGAGCAGCAAAGCAGTACAGTGAGGTGTTGCTGCCTCACAGATCACACTACACTGAAGCGGCATTTATGAATTAAAGCCCTAGAGCTGCTTTCTTGATTGAAGATGTGTATTTTCCACAGCAAGGTGGGAAACCGTCATGTTCCAATCAGCTCCAGTAGAACAGCAGGTAACCCTACAAATTAATATCCTAAGGCCTATTTTTCTTAGGATCATAACAAGACACGTTTGATGTGCTGCATCTTGAGTGACTTGATTAAAGTATCTTTTTTTATTCTGTGGAGTCTACTGGTTCTGCAGACAGCAAGCTCTAGAATTAGGTTTCTGGTAAGAGTCGCACAGTAAGGATTGTTAAGCCATATGATATTTTAAATCGAAACAACCTGTATAACACATAAGGAACAGTCCCAGCCAAATGCTCACAAAAAACTCCAGGTTGCAAGATATTCTCAGAAGCTTAGTCAACAATTTCAAGGTAATAAATGAACCCAAGAGAAAAAAATGCAACAGTAACCTAGAATAAGTCAAACAATAAATATAAGATGCATTAAACGATTAATTATCTAGTCTTTATATGACTACTTCAACATATTTTTACTTTCTCGTACATTTCTAGAGAAAACACAGCCAGTTGATTGTGCACTCCTTGGCCCAGCTTGCCAGCTTATGTTAAGCAGCTTATTCTCTCTTAACTTCAGCAGAGCTATTATGAATTTCACTGTCTGATACTTCTTTATTATTATTCAAGTCTTGTTTCATACATTATGTGGTGATTTTTTTTGTTTAACATTTGCTGTTAAGAACAACCTACAGAAAGCACAAAAGTCTGAAGGTGAGTTTAAAAGTTCAAGCTTGAACTTATTCACATGTAACACAAGTCTCCAAGAAAAAAAGAGTGTTTTTCCCTGGGCCTTTCGTTCTTGGTGACAGCAAGGGAACTATGAAGGACAAAGTAAAAAGAAATCAAATAGGATGGCTACTATTGACTGAATGGAAATTGGCATCTTGATTTCAGTGGCAGAAACCTGACCTCTTTTCACTTTCACTCCTTTTAGTGAAACGTACTGGAAAGCTGCTACAAACATGGATAGCTGAACTATCCATTCAAGTAGCATCACTTCCAATGGCATTTTCCTGTCTTCATGTTTCAAATACAATACAATTTCTGAAGCAATGGCTTGCTGCCCAGCCAACTTATGAAGCACCTTCACTAAGGAAGACCACAGTATCCAAACAGAAAGTAAAATTACTACTAGCCACTCAAAATCCAACTGAATACATCAATTTTCTGAAATACAGTCTCTAATCAAAGTCACGCTTTTCTGCAGGTTTATTTGGCAAAAAAAGTCTACTTTCAAGTTCTTCCTAAGTGTTACATTAGTTTGACAATATTTCTGTGATTTCCTCAATCCACACAGCTCCTCAGCCCCAAACATCACTGGTGGGACAAAACAGCCATTGATTTCTACTCAGTGGAAGGTGCTTCAGTTCTAAAGTAAGAGAACAACTTGAATAATTGTACTTCTCTAACTCCAGGTTTATATAAACTACACCCATCTAAAAAACTGCTTAAAACTGCCTCATATGGCTATTTGTTCAAGTAATGTTACTTGGATAAAACCCAGGTTACAATGAATAATTGTATTAATCCCCTGAAAGTGCAATATATCCAATTACTGCATAAGGAAACAAAATGGTAAAATCTGTTAATCACCAATTTATTTTGCTCCAAAATAGTACTCGTGTTCCCATGACAAATCAAACAGTATCAGTGTTTGGGTGTAACCATCATTTCCCATAAAAACTAGTAACCTTCCACTGAACTATATATTTTATAGAGGTACTTTCATTCAATCCAAAACTGCAAACACATTCAGAAGTCTAGCCATTATTGAGCAAATCTTTCCAACCAGATGACTGTTGAACATAAGCTAATTTCAAAAAATCCATTCTTGAAACTGTATAGAAAATCCTCTATATAAATCCATGCAAGATTTCTTGCAGTCGGCATTATTCTATCCTGTTCCTCTAAAAAACAAAGAACATTTCAATAGAGAACGTAATTAAGACCAAGTTGATAAGTTGACTGTAGAAAGTATTGAGCTACCAGTGCAGAACAATACCCAGACTATTTACTAAATTAATTACTTTAGTATATTCCAAATACATGAGTGAGATGGCAAAAATATCTGCCAGAATTCAAAAATCTGATGTTTTTCTCAAGTTGCCAGAAATGGCTACTAGGCTCTGGGAAGTTTTGCTCACGTAAACGTCTGATACTATGAAAGATCTTTTTTCTCAAACACAAAGATTTCTCAATCATCTATTTCTCAAAATGAGATTTTTCCAAGTCTGAAGAACTGACTTTTCTCTTGCTTCTGGTCCCATTTTCTTTTTCAGTGGTAGTAAAAGACGTATTTCTCTGCAGAATGCTTTAAAGAACCTGACAACACTATCCTATGAGGTATTAACTATGGTTGGAGACATGGTGATCTTATAGAGAAACTCCATGATCTAATTAATTATGGCTTCCAGAAATGCAATTTAATATCTGCCAGATATTATATGGAAGCATTCAAAACATAACTTCATATTTCAACTGGTAGAATTTTAACAGAATTTACACAACCACTGCTCCTCCTAACCTTTAAAACAAAAAGGAATCAACCTTTGCTCACACAGACCCACTTTGTAGTTCTTGGGTCCTGGAACAAGAAGCAAAATGGTAATACTAGAAACTAGGGGTAAAATGTAACCACTGACACAAAGCAGAAAAGTAATTCCTGGAAAATCAGATAAAATGTAAACTCTCATGTGGAGGCAGCAACTAACAGCATCCAGACTGGATGTGCTCATACTAGAAAGGAAAGGATTCTAGAAAAGAAAAGGATAAAATTTGGGAATGATGAGCTCTCCACCTCAAGCTCAAAAAAAGCTTTCAAACAAGGGCAGAGAAATTATATTGAAATTAAAGTCCATAAAAAACTTTAGCTGATTGCCATCCCGAAGTGACATGTTTTGAATGAAAATGCCATCATTACACTGTGAAAATGCCCACAGAATGCCCAGAGCCACATCCACTTTGTTACTATCAGGTTTGGATTTTTTCTTCAGTAACGTTGCCATCAGGGTGCCCCAACACAAATGTTGTTATCCCAATCACGCAGTAGAGATGCTTTAAGAAGGTTCTGACAATACAGGCACAATAGTAAAACTTTTATAATACGTGCTCAGCCTGGATTTCCCAGCTGGCAACTTTGACCTATTATTTTGCATCCAACAGAGAATTATAGAAACAGGAGAAAACAGGAAACAGAACAATTTGTGTCTCTTCTTCTCCCCTGCCCTTAAATCATAGTTCTGAAGTGCTTAAAATGAACTGCATGAGCCTCCAATTGTAACTGCAGAGCATAGAATCTACATGAAATCTATATGCACTCTGTCCTTACAGTTCTCTTCTTTTAAATGACTATACTAACAAGTCTCAAATAAGGGTCTCCTCCTTCTCTATGGGGACATTCGGCTGTGTTTTACTTAATTTTCATTAGCACAGATCCCTTTGTGCTCCCTCTGTAGAGGCACAGAGACACAAAACACTAGCAATGAGAAAACAAACCAGAAGCAAGAGGTCTTGACTCTCTTCCCTCTCTCTCTCTCTCCTACTCCCCCCCCTTCAAAGTCATCTAAAGTCATTGAAACATTTATCAGTCATCATAGTTCATTTGTCAGTTCATTACATCAGCAACCAGAGAAAATAAATCTGCATTTTGTGTGACTTTAAGCAGACAGCTTTTAAGGAAAAAAAAAAGCAACCAACAGCCCATGAGTTTTTAAGATGCTTAATTTTCCTCAACATGTCATTTTCTCCTCCTCCAAATGCTAATACTCAAAGTCACTCGTGTACATCAAGACAGCTATAGGACAACATGCAATATCCTCAGTCCTAGTGGTTAATATTCTGAAGTGCCTCCTCATACCATAATGCATTTTTGAAGCTAATGATTGCATAGGTCATAAAATACAGAACCTACTCAACTCGGAGGTCAATAGATGCTTTAGTAGCCACATTTTTGCCATATCACACAGTACATATCCATTTTGTTCATCCTGCCATGAAGTGACAGCCACCCCTCTGAATCTGTCATTACCAGAAAATGTGAAGATCCAAGAGATGAATCACACTGCTGTAAAATGACCTTCAATTTGCTATTACAGACAGAGAGGGGAGGGTGCATAGGCAAACATACTTTTCAGGGGGAAGAGAGGTTATTTGATCCCCTATATCAAGGTTGTATTAAGCCATCCTATGTTCATTGGATAACCAAAAAAATAACATTTTCAGACACAGTACCATAAAATAATAATATTGGAGTGATCAAACTATATTAGGTTCAATACCTGTGACTTTTTAGAGGTCATCCTCTTGACACTAACACCAGCTGCTCTCTCACCCAAACTGACAAGAATGCTAAAAAACAGTTTTACCCCCTCCTTCAAGGAATTTTACTGCAAGCAACAATTTTCATCCCGAAAAACCAAGGTTATTTGTTGCATGTTTCTGTCTTTGCTCTATGAGAAATTATCGCCCAGCTGCAGGTGCTCAGGAGGAATGGTTTGATTTCCCCTAAATTACCATTATTAAAAGGTTTCTAGTGGCACACAGGAGATTGGTACACAAAACAGATTTTTTTAATCAGATTATTAGCCCACTGTTACGACCATATGAAGCCACTTATCTAGGTATCTTGTCATGGAGCTTGCATTTTCTGTTTTAAGCAGCACAAAGAGTCAGAATTGTGAGCAACGTCCAGATCAGCACCTGGAGTCACTTCCCAGTGCCTGTCAGCCCAAAGAAGAAGCTTCAAAGCGCTGCCTTTAACAGAGCACCATGAGGTTTAGGAGAGAGACAGCAAAACCTGTGGGAGGGTTATTGCCATTGTATCTCTTGCCTACATTACATACACAAGGCTGACATCTTCTGGCAAGCTGCAGTTTGACTTCTTTGATGCTGCTGATTTGTTTTGGGGCTGGAACAAGGCCACTCCTGAGATAACAGTGCACCAATATTCCAGTACAGAAACACTGACCACTACACACACCTTATAGAGACCCCAAGGCAACAGCTGGAATAGGAGGACTAAAGAATTTACAACAGGTTAAATTTCAACTGATCAACAGTACTGGGTGAGGTTGACCCCCTTCTGAACACTTGATTGTCCCCTCCTACTAGTCACTTAGGCTGAAAAGACCTACCAAAATATGGGATCTACAGGTTTATTTCACAAAACAGAACTGGGGATTAGCTTACTGGTATGACTGACCACTGACACAAAACTCAGCTTTATTTCCTACACAAAGTCCTATGAAATATTCAAAGTTTTGCCTAACATCCATATTGCAGGTTTGGAATCTCCAGGAAATGCATTCATTTGCTTATTAAGCTATGAACAAGAAATTCAAATAAAGGATGAGCAGACAGTCTCTGTACTTGGCAACCACAGAATCATAGAACAGTTGAGGTGAGAAGGAAGTTCTGAAGATCGCTCAGCACAAATCCCAACTCAGACTAAAAGCAGACCATAATTACATGCTTAAGAGCTGTCCACTTCTCTATAAATCAACACAATATCCCAACTACACCAAGACTGCTAAATACTGCCTAGTCAGTACATGTGAATTTCTTTTTTTCAAATACTTAATTATATCTTTCTGGGCAGTTTAGACTTTTGAAGTTTCAATTGCTAATTTTGTACCTTATGTATTACTGAAGTTCAATTGCCAACAGCATCAATGCAAAATAATAATAGTTTCACTTGGATTTTGACACTCACAAAGCAGTGAAATTATTTTACTAAAATGGAGTTTACAATTAAAAAAGGGCTCAGAATAAAATGTGATTGTATTGGCTTCCCTGTGGGCGGGTTTTGGTAGCAGTGGGGGGGGTTGAGAGAGAGGCTTCTTCGAGAAGCTGCTGGAAGTTTCCCCATGCCCAGGCTGGGCCCGCTGCTGGCCAAGGCCAGGCCAATCAGTGGCTGAAGGAACTCCTCTGTGAGAACATATTGAAGAAGGAAAGAAAAAAAAAAATTAGTAGGAGATGAAGATGGCTGCCGGAGAGGAGCAGGGTGAGAGCCTGTGAGCAACAACACAGACACCAAGGTCAGTGGAGAAGGAGGGGCAGGAGATGCTCCTGGCGCCGGAGCTGAGATCCAGCTGCAGCCCATGGGGCAGCCCATGGTGAAGCAGCTGTGCCCCTGCAGCCCATGGAGGAGCACAGGAGTGCAGAGATCCACCTGTAGCCCGTGGAGGAGCCACGCCGGAGCAGGTGGATGCTGGGGAAGGCTGTAGCCCGTGGGAGACCCAAGGTGGAGCTGGGTCCTGGCAGGGGACTGTAGCCTGTGGGGAGAGGAGCCCACTTGGAGTAGGATTCTCCTGTTAGGATGCGTGGCTCGTGGGGCCCACGCTGGAGCAGCCTGTGCCTGAGGGACTGCACCCTGTGGAATGGGAGCCATGTGGCAGCTGTGGGTGAAGGGCTGCTGCCCATGGGATGGACTCTCGCCGGAGCAGTTTGTGAGAGGAACTGTATCCTGTGAGGGATGGACCCCATGGAATGAGGCTGGAAGGACTCCTCTCCCCAAGCAGCGGCTGAGAACAGCAGCTGAGCACAGCAACACCTCCCCCCCACCTCGCCTTTTCCCTTGGCCGCTGCGGGAGAATAGGTTGGATGTAAGAAGGAGGGGGTGGGGGGTAAAAGGTGTCTCTTATTGTCTCTCACTCTTAGCTCTGATCTTGTTAGTAATAAATTTGACTATTATTCCCACATGGAGTCTTGTTTTGCCTGTGACAGTGATTAAGAAAGAATCTGTTTTAGTCCTTATCATGAATAACGAAACCTCTCGTTATATTCTCTCTCCTCTATAGCTGGGCAAGGGGGTGTGAGAGAGTGGCTGTAGTGGGCCCCTGGCACCCAGCCCGAGTTAAACCACTACAGCAATAGAAGAGTAATCTTAGCCAGAAGGCTGTTCACATTGAACAGCCACGTTTGAAAAGCTAATCTGAATCAAAACCTCCATGCACAATAGCAGGTCTTCCGTGGAGGCATTTCCATCCAGTGAGTCCTGCCACTAGGATTCAAAACATGTTGTAATACTGCAAAAATACACATGACAGAAATATCTAGGTTTACCCAGCTTTGCCATTGCAATGTGTATAATTCCTTCTCAAATTACCACCTGGCCTAAAGACCAGGTAAAGCAGGGATAGGGAAAACCTCACTCTGGATGAAGGCATAAGTCACCTATATAAAGTGATGTGTCAGTACTCCCTCAATATCTGCTTTTATCATAGGTATTCCATTGTCTTTTTTACAATGATATCGAGATAAACAACAAAATACCTCAGAGAGCTGAGAAGCAAGCTAAAGCTTTTCCCTTCTGTGCTCTAAAAAGCACCTTTCCACAGAGGGATCAGTATGGCTTTTATGGTAGTCAAGCAGTACAAAAAACTATCCCAAACTCTTCAGTTGGTGTTTAACTGAGTGTGGCGGCATAATCTCCCAAGGTCAACTTCAAAAACTGATGAAAAAGAAATCTTTCTGAAAACTGTGCTATTTAAAACTACAGCCTTAACGAATGGTAGTTTCAACCCACTACTTTTTCCATGGTAAAACTCCATTTACATTCAAAATACCATTGTCCGATTTCAGAGCTAGAAATGCAGCAGAATAAACTTCTTGCATTAGCTCAAGGCTTACTGTTCAGTCAAAAAAGGAATAGATTTCCATCAACATTTATAAATAGTGTGAAATGTGGAACCATTAAGAGTAAGCAAGCATGCAAAACATCCCAAAGAATTAGAAATCTGTACAAAATAAAACAACCCACAACTCACTTAGAACTTTTCCTTTACACACAAAATTCAAAAAGCAAACCAAATCCTGTTAGCACCAGACACACAAGAACATTAAACAGCTCATAAGAGCAGAGTCCTGTCTTTCAAGAACGCTTGCAGCACAATAAGGGGCAGCTAAAAGGTAAAAGCACTTGACTGCGTGTTGATCTCTAATCACTGGTCTTGGCAGAAGCATATTTAAACCAGAAGTATTAAAATAAAAGATTTTAGCAGAGGCTACACACCAGGCACAAGCAGATCTCTTTGCAACACAGAAAGAAAAAAGGTCTCCAAAAAGCAGAAAAGGAACTTTTTTACAATTTCTAGTTTGGTTCCTGCTACTGCCAACTGATCCATTATTCCCATTAACAAGCACTTGGAAACTGAAGGGGTTTCCACCAACATCATGGTATTCCCCATGTCCATTGCTTTTGTTGCCACTATTCTGAAGAGCTTACATTATTTCTAATATAGTCTTGAAAATTTCATATAGCCAGGAGCACAAGGGAGTATTGTGCTTATAAGAATGATCCTTATGATCATTCTAAACCATTCCTTTCCTTAACTTGTGAATTTCCCTTTGACTTCATTTGTCTTGATATTCTAAATTATCCCTGTCCAATCCTTTAGAGATCTCTAAACACAGAGCAATTAAATGAGGAATAACTTTTGATTCCTTAAAAAAAAGGTAACCATCACTCTATAAGTATTGTTTCCTGGTTTTGGGATGAGATTTCCCCTCTAGTTTTCATTAAGGAACCCTAGAAGCATTTATTCTTGTGTACCAATCCTCTGAAAGAATTCATGTGCAAGTCACAGTGGATGCTGTCATTTTTTAGGCACTTAGAAAATTGGAAGTGATTATTGATTAGGCAAAATCCATGACTCTAAATAGGACTACTAGAACTAGGCTGCAGAGAGGAGAAATTAATCTTTTTTTTTTTTTTTTCCCCAAGCAGTATTAGCCTTTAATAGCAGCACTTCTAAAAATAGAGCAATTCAGATCTGCATGGAAAAGATTTCTCAGGAAACTGGTAATTGGATGCAAAGTATTAGATCAAGAATGATTCAAACATAATCCAGCACAGTACTGACCTTTAGTGCTTACTATTAGAAAGCCTAAGAAAATAAGCTGATGATCTCATTCCAGCCTTTAGCAAGAAGGTATCAATTTTACAAAAGCACAGACACATTTGGAATTAATTGTCACTCTAGCTGTCAATCACCACAGAGTTCATGGATTATGTGAGGCTTCAGTCTACTCAGACACTGTCTAGACTATTTTAAAAGGTACATTTTTCTACTTTAAAACAACTACAAAATAGAAATCATCCTCAGACACAGACAGCAAGGCCAGATACTTCAGTACTTCTAAAGTTAAGTACAGGCAGAGTCGTCACCCAATGAACACATTAATTTGCCTCATAGTTCTGTACATTTTGTTGTGGGGTTGTTTTTTTGGGTTTTTTTCTGCATTAATTTGTCAAACACAGCAACTGCTGCTGTTCCCAGACACAAAGATTCAGAGAAAAATCAGAAAGAACTCCAGTACTCAACCCCTTTTTCCTCCCAAAATTCACTCCAAGTAGGACACTATGACATTATCTTGGAATACAAGGAACTTCTATCCACCTTGTTTCTACTCTCTTTCAAACCAAAACAGCAACTACACCATCCCCTTCTGTTGCAGGATTTACATGTGCCCAGGAGCATTTTTATAGCTTGTTTTTCAACTCTCTGACATCTAGCATATTCTGAACTCTTGCTGGATGTAGGATGGAGATGAAATGTTCTCAAGGAAGAGAGAAAGCAGGGCTCTAGAGACTTAAAACTACAAATCAGTGATTAAAATACAGCATAGGTTGCCCAGAAGACATAATATCACTCTAGAATGTGGCACTTCTTACATTATGGACAACTGGTGAAACACAAATACACACAGGACTTGACTGAAAGCACACGGACATGAAGGAACAGCACATGAAAAAATTTAACTTGACTACTGGAGTGGCAATCTGCAATTCAAACGACTAAACAGAGGCAGGGCAGCAGAGGGGATGCCAAAAATTATTGTATTGCTTTGAAGAGAGTCCGAAGTCCATTGGGAACCTCTTGGATAATACCAGCAACTTCTGCAGATAGAAATTTTCACTCCCAGTGTAAGCAATGACTGCTAGTGTGCATAGTAATTGTTTAAATATGACTTCAGCTACTGAACATGATCCTTTCTCAAGATTTATTAGCTTTCAAGCCCATGAACACTACTGTCCTCAGTCTCCCATACCAGTGATGAGCTGGGTTTAGGCTAGATAGAGTAACAGCAGTCCCTCTTGCACCATCTAGAAACACTGTCATTTCAAGATAGATGCTGCAAGAAAACTTGTTCTGAAAGTGTTTGAAAAGGCTCTAGCTTAGACTAAGTGCATCATTAACCAAGAGACCTCATTCTCCAGGTAAATTGCACTCTGACTAAATACACCCTTCATTGCCATTACTAAAATGAAATGCCACATAAACTTCATGTGGTTTCGTACGCACTACCAAAATATTAAAGACCCACTGCAAACATAATCCATGTGAATTTATTGTTTAATCTTATCCTTTGTATAATCAGGACAAACTTATTATCATTTAAGGAGGCCTATCTCACAGAAACTGACCCCAAATGCAAGGCTTACAGTGCTCACAATCAACAAAAACATAAGATTTATAAAGTTTCTGGGTTATATTTTAAAAATAACACAATCACCAATGACAAAACCAATTCTAATTTACCATAAACAATTAAGAATAGTTTCTCTATCAGTCAGAATTACCATTTATTTTGTGAACATAAATGAAAGCAGTATAAAACAGTATTTGAGTAATTACTTATAAGGGTCTTTTGTTCCTGACTATGACTCAATTAAGGGCAGCTAAACACTTACTAATGCTCTGCTGCTTCAGCTCTGACTCTGAAACCACCCATCCTCATTTAACCTTAAACCAGATACATTTCCAAAGAAAGTCTGACTGATTACAAGTTTAGGTTAACTCATTAGTACCATCTATATAAGTAGCTTAGGTGTCTGTTTTTAATGATCAGAAGAAAATAACACTCTACTTCAAAGATGTATCACATAATTATCTCCATTTCTGGATTCTGTCTATAAACCAATTATTTGTTTAGTGCTCGAAGCAATTAGTTCTTGTTGCTGGAGATGCTATTCTATATGGGGGAAATTAGGGGTTTTGTATTAACTTTATCACCTCTTTGATGGGAGGCTTCTATTTAGATGTTATTTTTCATAAAAGTACAAGGAGCTTGCTTTTTTTGGAGAGGTTTTGTTACTTTTGCCTACTTAATAGCAATTTTAGAACATTCTCGTCTAAAGAGGTATCATACAATGATATGGGACTTGAAAGGTTAAAGACCATCTAGTTAAACAACTCATTTCTGATACTACTCCATTTTTTAAACTTTGTTTTTGACTTTCAGCTATAGCTTCCTTTGAAATTAGACCTAATTCCATTAAAGGACACAGGGACATTTTCCACTGCTCCTAAATCCAGGATACCTTTGTGTGTTCCAAATACTTCAAACAACATTTAATGCTTTTTACAGCACTTGTGGTCCCTTTCAAGTTCCATATTTGTACTTAATTTTAATTTCTTTAGTATGGAGAGTTTTCCAATTCACATATCCCTGTATGCATATTTCCACCTCTATTAAAAGCAGTAGAATTTAATAAGTTTACAATAAACAGACACCAAACCACAAAACATTTATGTCCCACATCTCTAGAAAGTTTTGGAGTTCTGTTATCTTCTTTCACAAAAGCAACAGAATTCTCCTGAACTGTAAAAGAACAAAAAAACTTAATTCCTTCACACCAACAGACTGTGCCAACACAATCATAGCTCAAATCCTCGCTCGTGTCAGTAAATACAGGATCACACAAATCAAACACTTTTAAAAAACATTTGCTTACGGTACAAGTTTGTAAATATATGTAAGAGGGAGTCAGAACATTCACGTTCCTATTACAGGGTTATAAATTTCTTTAATAATGTAACAGTCAATGGAAAATACAGAGAAAGCTAAGACAGTGACAGTCCAACATCCTTTCACCCTGCAGTTAACATGTATTTACAAGCGGTTGTAGTGCACATGTAAAACGCAGCAATGATGGTCCATATTTAACTACCCCAGAAAAAAAAAACAACACACATACTACTAAAAAATACTACAGGAAATTACTAACTGCTGTTGACAGGCCAGGTTGAGAGAACACTGAACTCAGTCCAAACTGAAGGGAGTCATCTCAGTCTGACTGAATTTGTGAAACAAACCCAAGTCTACTGGACCAGCATTAAACTTCAGCTGCTTCAGACTGACACAAGCTGCAGTCTGCTGTTCTTAGTACTAACGTCCTGAAGGAGATCATGCTGGAATACATCAATTTTTCAGCCATCCAAATTAAATTCTCAGTTAAAATAGAGTTAAAACCCCTTGCTAGGAGTCAAATGAAAAGGTATCACTTGGAAGAGTACTTAAGCATATCATGCTCCTTTGCACAGTTCCCTTGCAACAACTTCGCTCTTTAAAGCCCATTTCTATATTCATGTATAATTTACACCTGCATCAACTCACTTGACCTTTCCTGCAAGTATAGACAGGTGAATGCACCATGACAAAGCTGCTGTAGAAGCTGTGGGACTGTTTACATTTATACACACGTTTTCCAGCAAGGTGTCCAATAATTCCTTTTACTGGCAGGAACCTGGGACATCCGTATCACCTGTATAACATGTACACACATTATGGAATTTCTATTAACATATATACAGATAAAAGCATAAAGAGAAAAATAAAGAGGATGGTAGGGCAGAGTCAAGAAGCATAGAATCTTCGTACCATTTTTGAGAATGTGATAGGAAATGCTTGGACCATGTAAGTCTTTGTCAAAAACTTATTACAAACTTCCCCTACTTGCTCTCTAAAGCACACATTTGTAAAGCAGCAAAGCACATTTATGGGATGTGCACTGCCTGCTCCAGCTTAGTTTTTTGTCTCATTGAAGTTGTAGAGTAATGCAACTGAAAAAAATCATTAACGTAGTAACAGCCACAAGACTGATGGACCTACAACCAGCCCTTGTCATTTTGTAGAGCTGTAAATTTTGAACTGCTTGATACATTTCAGTTTCATCTTCTCTACACTTCACAGTACATAACATAGCTGAGTTGCCATCAGGGTCATCCTTGCCCTTCTTCCAAAACATAACAGGAACATTATTCCTGCCCCACCTGAACCTGCTAAAAGCAATGTTGCTCCTCAGCAACTTCCTTGAAATAGTTTTATATTCAGTATGGCAGCTGAAATTCTGACAGATTTTAGATAAGATCACTGTCTGCACAAACTGTACTACAGGAACATTGGCCCTAGGAGAGGCTGAAACCTCCAAAATAAAGTAGGTGACTACCCAGACACACACAATACTAAGATTCCACTCAAGTCTTACCTAATATGTAACCAAATATGTTACAAGCACTACAGCATGAGACGCTACTTAAACATGAACAGTCCAGTGCATTACTAATTACTTAAGCTGTGACAATTTCAATCACAATTTTGAATCTGACAGTTTTCAGCCCTTAATTCTCTCACTAATATTTCCATGGAGAAATTTAATTTATGTTGTAATCTACTACATCTATCCCAAAGGCAAACAGAAAATAAGTTCCAAAAACACTGCAAATACTTTAAGCAACCACAGATTACCTTCAGGACTTCTATACAAGCATTCCCTCTTGAATCATTCAGGGAAGTATATTAATCCTAGACCTCTGGAATAAGGTACAATTAAAATGCCTGCCATGTCCTTGTAGTCATCAGGTTTCTCATTTTGTGGCTGTTTCCCTTAAATGTAGCACAAAGAAGAGTTGGCATCCTTAATTTACAGGCTGCAAGCAAACTTTGAACAGCCAATATTGCCAGTGGCAAATAACATCTTCAGTTTTCCCTCTTCATATCTGTTTCCTTCTTCAAGACCTTTCCCCACACAGGAAAACACAATTACCTAAGTATTTTCAGAGAAGAGAGACCAAACCACAAATCCTACACAGAAGGAAGTTTGAACAACTTAAACTGTTCTTTGCAAGTTTTGTAAAAGCGATTTTATACAATTCCGAACATTACTGTTACATTTTTCGCAGGCCACAGAAAAATGCTGCTTTTATCCCTTCACACTTGCAGAAGGGTTCTGCTGTCTCACCCAAAGTCTTTAGGAGCAATAGTCTCCAAAGAACTATTTTTAAGAAAACAATCACATGCAAAGCATATGCTGCTTTGCCTTTGTATTTTATAATCAAGATTTCCCTTTTTCTCTCAAATGCTATATTCAAAGTGTGTGTGTACATATCTTCAATATACAAGAAGGATGCATAACTACAGAGGTCCAGCTTCAGCCCCACAAACCCACTCAAAGCTTATTTTATCTCACAACAGAAAATAAGAACTTGATGAGACATGATTATTTCCATCTCTCCAGGATATAGATCCCTTTGCACAGATTTGGCACAGACAGTTGCATTAAGAGGACAAGATGGAGTAATTCCGTCAGCAGGGAAAATTACAAAAACTGCAACCGAGAGGCTTTATTCCAAAGCCAATTCTCCTCTGGTTCAAAAAAGCTATTTCCGCCACCTTGCTTTGCCAGCACCATCAGGGAACCTCTGCTTGAGTGTCTTCACTTTCTCCCAACAGTACAGCAGCATGCTGAGCTCAAGCAAAAATCCACAACCCTGATGTCTTTGCTATTAATCACGTAACTTGTATTGCCCTGAATAAATAAATTAATAAAAACCCACCAACCATAAACAGTTTCAAGATACTTTATGAGAAGCTCTCCTACTCTTAGCAAAAAAACCCCTGAACTCAGCAATACTTAAAAACAAGACAAAGATCCTGCAATAGCACAATGAATCTCTTTGTTAATGACAGTCTCACAGACTTCTAAAGTTTGGGGAAGTCCTCCAAAGCAACGTGTTGTCGGCCAAATGCTCGATAGTTTTGTGCTCCAGGACAAGGCAGGACTAACACTGAACCAGTTACCACCAAAGTCATCAGAAGCCAGCAGCTTGCAGATGGCTTCTCTCATAGACAATTCTCTAAAGAATCTTGGCTCCCAATTCCTGGACCTGTCAGGAGAGCCAGCCTCGTGCACCCTGGGATCTACACACATGAACAACAGGACTAAGCAGCATTGCTCAAATCCTGCTGCACTTGCTTAATTATAATAAGATTTCCCAAGGGAACTTTGAGCCAGTTCTGCTCTGATTCAAAACTCTGGGAAAAGCGGAATTCAGAAGTAATTCAACAATTAAATTTTCTTCTGCACTAGTACCAACCATATAAAATCATAGAATACAGAACATTTTCATAGTTTAAAAAGAAAAAACACAGTCACTATTAGAAGGACCTTAATACTTTGATAAAGCATTTACCAGCTCAATAAATAAAATGGCCAAGGTTTCTCTCAAAGGAAGAAAAAACAATTGTAGGTAGAAGATAATAACCAAAGTGCCCAGAGTCACATTTTGTTTTGAAGAATAAATAATGAGGATGTTATGCCAAGAATTTTTCAAAACAAAGCCTGCAGTGGCTTGTGAGGATAAAGGGTCACATTTGTCAAATGCCAACTGGTCAGTAACTCATTGTGACTTTTAAACACTGAACTCAGGAACACAGGGCAAAAGAAGGATTTGAGAACTGTAGCTACACTGTCATTTCTAACAAGTGAAACTTATTTTATTGCTATGCTGGGTGATTTAAAGTGACTCTGATAAAGAACTTCTGCTTTGCTAAGATAGTAGGCAAGGAAAACTTGGAGGTCACTAAAGGTGGAAAGGGAAAAACTGAAAAAGCACAGGCTAATAATAACATTTCAGTTCATGCACCATGTTTGCAGACCCAGAGAAGTCAACAGAAGCAAAATGAACAATTTAAAAGTAGAATCGAGGAAAACTTCAAAAAAAAACCTATCACTTAAAATACAAATTTCATATGGATAGTATTCTGAATATTTTAGAAGAACTCAAATAATTGAATGTTGAAGGGGGAGAAGAAGAGTCCATAGCACTGACTCGGGATTATTTTTCCCCTTCTTAAAAACAGTGGAAAAAATCCTCTCCAATTAAAGCAATTATTTTCTTTAAGAATCCTAAATTGGCACTAAATATTAACCTTTCCAAAACTTGACAATGAAAAACACGATAAAAAAGCCTTGGGACAGAAAATTCACATATATTTATGAGCACAGTTCAACTGATCTTCAGAGATTGCTCTGTTTCAGAATTTGGTTCACATTTGACTACCCATACACATCTATTTAAAGACACAACCTAAATCTTAAGTACAAGTTCTACTTTTCAATGTTTTTTTAATGAGGAACTAAGACCTTAATAAAGCCATTCATTTCATTATACCAGCTAGGAAGTCATTTGACTGCTATGCATTTTCAATGCAGCTGTAGACATGCATATGTATGCCTAGACATATGCAGCTCTATATTCACATTTACACTATGAATATTTAAATACACATCTACAGTTATATATTTATGTACACAACTAAAACCCCACAGCTATGTTATATCTCTACCAATGTATTTTAATGGAGGAAAATGATGTTTGGCCCATTCCAGTGTTTACTACTATTTAAGAGAAACAGGCTGTAAAATTATTGACATTTCTCTCCAGGAGCAAGATCAAGTTTCCCAAATGTCATCATGACGTGAATGCATTATTTGTATCTCTTGTAATAACAGATGTGCAAAAAATAGAGATAAGCCAGATCAGAGCCCATGCACAGGGTTCAAAGTAACACATAAAATAATACATGGATACCTGACAGACTGTCAGTCAAATGCTGTCATCTTACCAACCAGTATTAAAATTGAAATTACCAGAAAGGCTCTAGCAGTGCTGTTAAATGCATATTTCACATTTTGTTTGCTATAGGAAGCAAAAAAAATAATATTGCTGATTCACCAATACAAATAGGACAAGACTAAGTACTCTCTTTAAAAAAGTATTCTCAAACGATACCAGGAGCCTCCTGAAATTTTAAGACAATCAAGTTCCATGAAATACACTGTCAGTAAACCTTACAGATCAGATAAGACAGAATTTTATATCAGTCTCAGTTTTCCATCTTTATATATTCTCTTTGTTGTTCCACATAGAGCAGGACAGCCATCTGAATTTCTGTCTTGCAAAACAAAGATAACTTTAATTAACATAAACAGTACAACAAAACATTTCTAAACTTCCACTCAAGAGAAAAGAGTAAGTTTCCCTCACAAAGAATAGCTTGAGGGCATTTAGAGGATTTCTTGGACTTGGGGACAGGGCCAGGGGGAGATTGATTATTTGTTTTTTAATTTTTTTGGAACTCCTCATCTGGATTACTAGCTGTCAAGAACTGACAGAAGTGTCATCTGTCTCACCTGAACGGCTATCATCCCTTTTCCGGCTTCTCTCAAGACTGGCAATAGTACTTGTAACTGCTAAAGGAAAAATTGCCTGCTATCTCCAAAAACAGAGTGTCAAAACAGGAAAATGAAACCTTCAAATAACAACAAGTTTTTTTCTTTTAATAATGCTTAATATATTTTCCTCTTTTCAAGGTTTACAAGTAAAGCTTAGGAATTAAATACATTGAAGATACACGTACAAGTGTTTCTCTCTTCTAACCAGAGCCAAAAAAAAAATCTTTATATTCATTGCAAGAAGTATCAGTTTTCAAAGTGAGAAGCCCCATTCTCAACAAACAGATGATGGAGGAGTCAATGCTACTGAAGACAGTCAACAAAGTAAGCTGTCAAAGTACCTTCTGTCCTCTGAAGAACACACTAGATCACCAGTTTGTATCTAGTTCTCACATTCAGAGTGGAAGACTCAGGCCTGGATCTGCTAGACCTAACAAGGTCTATGATAGACAAATTGCTTATATCTACCCATAACACAGACAGAACAAATCTTAGTTGTACTTCCTCAGACTCCTTGGGCTAAGCAAGATTTGGGGCAGCCCCACAGACACTTCCTAAGGGTCATTCACAGCGGTTGAAGTGGGACCAACAGGTAACACCCACCGAGTCAGGCTGCAAACAAAGGAACACGCAGCAGAGCAGAGAGCGTATCCCGTCAAGCCATTTCTGCCACCAATGTTCTTTCCCCATGGATGGAGGTGAAGCCACAGTACATTTTTCCACCATGGCACGTGCAGAGTGTCATTGCTGGCTAAGATCTGAACTAGAGATGTGCTGCAATGACAAGCAGTGTGGCACATGCAGGAAGCTTCACCAAGTTCCCACCATTGCCTCTTCATTAAACACAAACTCTTACCAGCAGGAATAAAGGCTTATCTAATTGAAGCCATTCCTTCTACAGCAGCAAAGAGGGGCAAAAGGAGAAAAGAGCTTGAAACTGTATCAGTTTCAAGCTTTTATTACCTATCAGACATGTGCTGACTGCAAGAGATGAGGACAATAGGACTTGCAGCAGAAGAGCACTCGCAACATCTGACTATCTTAATAAAATATATTGCATTTAAAAAAGTTGAAATATAGAGAAAGCACATACATTTAGTAATTTAACCACAAGTATCCAGGTGCAGAATTCTTTTAGCCGATGATTAAATTTAATGCATCCCTTACCATATACAAAAAGCCTTGTGAAATGAGAGGTGCTAACATGTTCTAACAAATCAGATGACATTACAGAACAGGATTCTTTTTGTTACTTGTGAAAAGAACATGCACTTGGTGCAATTGATTTCACATAAAAGGCAATGGTTTGAAAGACCAACACTGCTATTTTTGGCCAGTTACTAGAAACCCATTTCTAAAGCTGGTAGCAGTTCTGACAATTAATTACAACTAAAGATCAAGCATGTCAAATCCTTGTGAAATCCCTAGACATGAATCAGAATGACTCCTGAGGGCCTCCATAGAGTTCAGAGGAACTATTCCCTCTTTTTTCAGATCATCTTTCAGTGTGTATGAGCTGCAAAGATTATCAGCATGAATATTTTATAGAATAAGATCAAGGTAAACAGAGCCAGGAGATCTACAGTCTCCTGAGTTTATGTACAACAGACTTGCCACTGGTAAGTAACTGCTCAGTTAGATACTTATATATGTATTACAGCCAGCTGAGTACTGGGGAAAGATATTCACAAACAAGACTAAAACATATTGCGTGGAAATTGCAATTATAACCATCCCACATCTGCAAAACTCATTTTCCACACCTGTGCTAAGATTTTCATAAAGGTGTCTCATAAATTTGCACAGCAGTAGTACAGGCATACAAATACATTAAGGACAAAAGATTAAAAAAAAATCAGAAATATTATGCCATATCCTAGTTCATGTTGACATAAGTCAGGGTAAGAGCTGAAGGCGGTGGTGTTGTGAGCTCACAGCCTCAAAGACATAACCCAACCATGACTGTCCCAAAGGAGGACTGCACCAAGTGTGCAGTCCCTCTCTTCCAACAGGCCAAGCTAATGAACACAACTGAATTTGTGTAAGAAACTGAAGGAAATGGTTTGGTGTTACAGACTCATTTTGCCAAAATACTAACAGTAACAGATTGACACAGTAATGACTTGAAGTTTTCCACAAAAATCACAAAGTATTGATTCTTCTGGAAAAATAAAGTGGATTCCAATGCACTTCAGAGGCTTCTTAGAAAAAGACTGTGCAAACAATATTAGGTAATTTTGAATCGGGCATCTACGGGTTTCCTAAGACTGGACAGAAGGTTTGAAATGTGTTTGGATTCTGATTAAACTCAGCAGTGAACATAGTAAAAAAAATATTAGATGAGATTTTGAGTAGATAAACTTGTCTACTGACAGTACTGACTTATTTTCTTCCATGCTTCCTCTCTTGAGTCAGGCACTTAAAAAATACCTTAAGAAACTTCTGCTTACTTCTATAAAGGTATATTGACTTTTTGACACTATGATAATTAAAATCAGCAAGAAAATACAAGACAAAACAGAAAACTTAGGTTCTGAAAGGAGACATTAACCAAGTTTTGGGAAAAGAGTCTCCCAACCCAAAACAAATGCAACAGGAGAGGCAATTAACTTATAGTTTTGAATTCTCTACTCTGTTCTCTATTTATTTTAAATGCAAGCCCTACTTTCTTAGCTATTGATAAGACACTGGCATTTGCCAGCCAGCCAGCCGAACAAATAATTTCAGTTTATAAGCCTTTAGTAGCAAAGTAAATTCACTTTACTCTGCTGTACCAAACAGCACACCTTCTGAAGAGACACCATGTTCCCAGTCACAAAAATATACATTGCATTTTACATTTGAGAGTCAACTTTGTGACTCTTCAGTACTGGTGGAAGGAGCTATCCCACTCATGATGAGTCAACAGGCACGTTTGTACCCATTAAGAGAAAAGGGGAAAAGACACAGAATACCTTGCTCTTCTCTGTCTTTCAGAAGCTGTAGGGAAAGCCAGTAAATAAAAAGCCAGATCAGCAATGTTTTTAAGTCAGCACATGGCTGCATCAGTGCCTAATTCCAGCCTGACAACAGGGAACTTTTTAAGCCATGGTGATACATTAAAGCATTAGTTTATTCCTAGAACTACATTATTATATTATTCAGAATGAGTGACTTCTTAGGTTTCCTAATGGTTTGTACAAAAGAGTTTAAATGGTGCTTTTGGAGAATAACTAAAGTCCGCTTGACTAAAACATGACGGGAATGGGCATAACTGCTGAGCCACACAAACCTCTCCAAGACACACCTGCTATATAGGAGGGAAAAAACTACATCCAAAGTGTGCACATAGAAACATCCCCTCCTCTTCCACCACACAAACCAGCACTCAAGAAGCTCTGGCTTGCTCCCATGCTCCAAAAGTCACATTGCACAGAGAAGATGGTTCATTGAGACGAACCTAAAACACCCACGAGATAGAAGCCTTTATTTACGTGGAAGAGCTGGTAGGAATACGAGCTGTTTCCAAAGAGAAGCAATCCCTCATGCCTTACTGATTCAGAACTTTTCAGTCCCATGTAAAATCTGCAGTGGTTTAGCTTTTCTTTTCCTCTCCCCATCCTAAAGCCGCTATTTAATTAGAGCTCTGATACAAGAATCTGTGTCAAAAAGAGGATTTAATTCTGGAACAATCTTTCCTTGGCATCTTTATGTAATACAAAGCCAGCCCTGAAACAGGAAACATTTCTAAGCCAAGTAGTTAGTTTGATTTCCCAGGTGTCATTTCCACAGCTAAGCAAATGTTTCTAGCAGAAATTATCAAGTGATGAGGTTTGACAACTACTCGAAGTGTTCGTCAGCTTTGTATGCAAACCCACAGCCTGTTGGAAGGTATTCTAGCCGAGATTAGGCAGTAAAAAAAACCAATTTATCTTCACATTCTTGATGGTGTTTACAACAGAGAACATAGTCTACATTAAAGTTTGTTACACTCCTACTGAACAAGAAGACTGTAGATTGAGGGAGGAAGTAGTTCCAAGCAATAAAGGTAATGAAACAGGACATATACTGAAGATCGATCACTTTCTACACAACGAAAAATGTAACAGGCAGTTTAAACCACTTTCCAATTGCTTCATTTAGCAGATTGCCACATGAAACTGTTGCCACTATGCCAAGCAAACAAACACATGGCACCTGGTAAGCATTGTGCTTGGGAGATAGCAATTACAGATGGATTAAAGGATAACCAGCTAAATGGTTTACATCCAAGTACCATACTATGCTCCATTTCATTTTAAGCATTCTGTTAAAAAAATACTTGATGCAAAATATAAATACTCCAGTTGAAGGAACTTAAAAAGTAAACAACAGAACAAAACAAAAAAAGACAGAAATAACCAATCACTTCTCTGACTATACAAAGTTCCTTAAATTAGGACTTGCTCTCTCTCTTCCTACTGCTGCACATTTTTTTATGTTGAAATCATAATTCAAAGCCCAGACAAGAAATGAAATTAAAAATAAAACAACACTGAAAGCCACATCTTTTACTTATGCAATTTGAAGGTACATAACTACCAAGCAGCAGATGATGTTTTGACCTAGGACCCAAAAAAATCAAGGTGTATTTTACTGCTAATTAAAAGGCAGGTCAGAAAAATCAACACCAAGAGAAGTATAATTCTGTTGCATTTTGGGGATCTTAGAGCTAAAACTGTCTTAATTGCTGCGCTTCACCACCTTGATGCAGGATTGATATCATCAGCATCCCCCTTAATGGAGCTGTATTTTTAGATGATCAGTTTCTATGGAGTCATATTTTTCATATTTAAACTTCCTTACTGCAGGTTAAGTTAAAAAAACCCCACAACTTTTAAGAATACTGAAAGTTAAGATAGCCTATTTTAGAGAAATTTTTTTAGAGGAAAATATCAGAAAATAAACACACTCAATCTATAAACAGTTTTTGCATCTTGGTTTTATCCTGAACAGAGTGGTTGGTACTTTTCCCAAAGATAGCATAAAGAAATGCTAAGCATGATCAACAGTTTAAAATCCTCCATAAACTGAAGACCAATGTTTTAATGGAAAGAAGCCTTGATGACTAAAACACCAGTAAATACAAAAACTTTGAGCTGCCTTTGTTGTTGCTTGCTATTCTTCATCAAAACACTATCTATCCTCATTCTAAAGAGGCACAAAGTGCCTGATGCTCAGGGAGCAGCTATTGATCCATGTAGAGGATCAAGGTTACTGTAATCAAATTTCAGTGTCCTACAGTAAATTTTTCAGTTTATCATGTCATTCCTAACTGATAGTCCTTCATCTCCAAGATACACCTTCTTCTCTTGTTTCTACAAGAAACACTACAGGAATGTGAAAGCCTATGAAAGTTCAAGGAGAGGTTGGACTGTTTCCTAGAGGCAAAATCCACTGAGATGTACTGTATTGGCACAAACTACCTCAAGGAGTCCCTGAGCTACAGGAATTGGACACTGTTACAGTACTTGGGAATTATCACACTTTTTCTGGTGTTGTTTTCCTTAAAGTATCTGGTGGGATTCACTGCCAAGCCACGGCTGGAATACTGCTTAAGGTGAAGCCTGGATGCGACCTAGCACACCGATTTTTATTGGTGTTATACTAAGGGACACGGATCAATCCATGTCTGTACTAATACCTGTTTAGAGGTATAAACACAAGTTTGCAGAATTTATTTATTTACATAGAAGCTTGTGCACTGTGAAGGGGGACCAAAACTAACACCTCTAAAACGACGCAACATACTGCCATCTCACCATCTACTGCAGTCTATCCAAGAGAGATCTTACAAAACACCAAATTCCAAGTATTTGCACGGTTGCATTTCATTTATCCAGCACGTATAGTATTTTTAAGAAGAAAGGCAACTAAGGAGAGGAGATGCTCATCATCTTATCCACCTCTGAATTGCTGGGGAGCACATCTGTACTTGTCCAAACCCAAGATTCACCACCCATCCTTCTTCAAATCTTGGTGGGTTTTAGTACAATAAATATTACAGCATCCTCTGTGAGATAACTAATTAAGTTCCTTATTCTTGATCAACAATCAGATGTAGACATTGCTTTTATTTTCCACATTGGAGAAGTCTTCAAAGAGTTTTTAGACAAAAAACATATTCAGGCACAATTCTTAAGTGACTTCCTGTGCTTTTTTAATGGGAGACAAATGTGGGGTTCAGAGAACTCATTCAGAGAATTTCTAGGTGTAGGAGAACTTTAATTCAAAGGGAGGCTTTTTCCAATAAGAAATAGCCTTTAGTTCTGTTGTAAATGCATTTACAAGAAAACATTCCTGTTTATGGTTTTAGAGTAAGAAAATCCCTTTGTCTAAGTTAAAAATGCTCTTAACCATAAGGAGAAAAAAACTACTCATGAGACAATTTAAGTAAAAAAACAAACAAAAAATATAATTAGAAGTAAAAGATGAGCCCTAGAGTTTTTTCCACCAGTTACTGTTTTACTTACCACACTATTACAAAACACACCAAGCATTCTTCAATCAAACACCTGCCAAATAGCAACCCACAGAAACAGCCATTCAGAAAGCAAATGCACAATTCTATCACTTATAACTGGTTTGGTACAAGAAATACAGGTAATATCAAAAGCCTTCTCCAATTTTGGATAAATATGCGCAATGCAGAACTCTAGCACATCTTTACTTACAGGAATAAAACCCACAAATAATCCTCAAACAACAGTATAAGTAGGTATATAAAAACTCAGTATTTACTGAGTACCACAGCTATAAACCTGCCCAAGAAAGAGACAGAAAGAAAAACTTCATATCTGTATAGCAACCTAAATTCAAAAGCACTAAAAATATACTACATGGACTTACTCCCACAACAACCAAGACAAAAAAAAGCAATCCCTGTTTATGAATGTTCTACAGCAGCTCACACATTTTTTTCCCTGTTTTATGAACCACTTCTACCTAAATAATCATTTCCAGGTCCTTACTTCAAGCCTACCATCTTTGATAGATCAGCTACTATAATTCCTACTATAAAGCAATAGAAGTCATATCAAATTTTGCTCATCCACACCCCCCAAAAGCTCAAGTATTATTGCCTTATGATGATGCCTTGAGGTTTTTCTTATATTTCTGTAGTTTTAGCTGGACTGTATGGTTTCCCATATGGGCCTGGTACATCCTTGGGTCTGGAAGCTTCATTAAAGAACCTGCCCTTTCTCTTAGCTCTATTAAAATTACTTGGAAGTGTTCTTCCTCCATTTTAAGGCACCTTTTGAGGGCTTCCTTCCAACTGCAGGTGTTTCTGGTTTATAATAGAAACAGCTTGATTGATTATTGGCTGTGCCTCATTTGTTTCAATCAGGTTTTTCTCCAAATTTTAGTTCTGTAGGGGCTAAAATTAAATTATATTTAGATAGACAATGAATATGTATATTACTTATATGTTTAGATAAATATTAATAATTTGTATAATAGAATTATAAATTTTGGCACTCTAGGGCCTAAAATTAAATGGAGAATTGTAGTGTAAGGTTCACAGATGAGAAAAATGACAGACACAGACACCAATATGACTCTAATAATGCCACCACTTTACTGAGCTTTTTGGGTTACTCTTATACAATTTTTACCTATACTTGTCCATATTCTATTAGTCAGTTCTACTTCACACGACTATCATACACTCTTTTAAGCTAATATAATTGGCTTAAGGTGACATATTATAGTTAGCATCATCTATCTTGTTTTTTAGCTAAACTTCTCTATTTTCTCAGACTCTTGCTACAAACTTACTTTCTATCCTTAGTTGATACATTAGCATTCTTTCCCTAGAGCAAGGTTGGAAATATTAGTATTTTTTTCCCTAGAGCAAGGTTTTTCTAGGCCTGCTACATCAGCTTGCCTTCCCAGAGTATGGCTTTTAAGCTACTACACAATATTTTCCATATAATATGCCCCAGCAGAGAATGAGTAAAAAACCAGGGCAAGCATGGTCTGACCAAAAACTAAAAACAACTCATAGGCAACCAGGAGTCTGAAAAAGTTTCCCTCAACCAGTAAAGATCACACAAGCAAAATAGAAGTTTCAAAAAAAATTGATAGAAACACCTTGCAAAACTACACCTATATGTTCTCCATTTAATTAAATAACAAACAGGCATTAAAACTCTCTTTTGTATCTTTACAAAGATTAATTGTGAAGAGAATAAACAAGGATCTATAGAATAAATTATGTGGGAGACAGAGACCTTTTGGGAATCTTGAAGGTAGCAGCACAATTAATATGTGACCTCATTAAGAGTCAGCTTCCTAAAGCACCTGGGGAAGCCACAAAGGTGTTGCTCATAAAAGCCAGGGACCGGGGGTGTCCCTCCCAGGTGTAATATGGGACAGCTACAGCTAGTTTAGAGGAATACCTCAAGATGACAGACCCCTAGCAAAGGTGATTCTGCTTTAAGATTAGTCTCTAGTTCTTAATAGAACTTTGAAAAGAAATATTTATGTATTTGCATATTCTATGTGTAATATTGATTAAATAACACCACCAAAGTGTTTTTAATTAAAGTTTGTTAACTGATATAACTAAGAAATTGTCATTTAGAAATAATCTAATTTTGTTTCAAAAGAAAAATATGCCTTGTTTTTTAGGGAAAAAGAGGCTCCTCTCCAAGTATATGCTGTGGGGTTTTCTTGTAAACTGAAGTAGTATAATGATAAATGATAATAATAAGTGACAGAGTGAAGGGTATATACACATATTTTAGCTATAGTATGCAGAGGTAAATCTGTTATGCTCAACTTAGATTTTCAACTTAAACAATTCTCTTGACCTTTGCTAAACCTTTAACTCATGCAAGTCTTTTATGTACACAAAACATTTCTTGTGAATCAGTATTCTAAAAATCCTTACAAATCCTTACTCCTCTACAAGTTCACTCTCAGTAAAGGTAATAAACACCTAAAGGGAACATACAATGTACAATATACACTCCTTAAAAGGGATTGAAGGGCACTTTGTCCTTCCTCCTCAAAGGATCGATGGTGATGACCTGGAAAATATCATGGATTTACAGCGGCTCCTGGTTTTTTTTGCCAAGGAACAGGGAGTCCAAATGAACTAGTTAGACATCTCAAAGAATGTCTTGTCTCGCAAGAAAAGCTCTTGAAACACCAACAGGAAATCCTGGGGGAAGGGAGGCTACATGACATCAGCCACTGCAGCTTTTCAGATGCCTTTGACATGATTTCTTCACTATGGCCACACTCCACAATCTTTTTCCATGGAGATTCTCTTTAGGTACAAACCCAGACATGATGATGAAAGGACAAATTCTCTATTGTATTTAGAATAAATCAAAGAACTTCACTGTGTTAATGGTCCATGTGCTCCCTTCACTTTAAACAGCTCCCACAAGACCTTAACAGAGAATTTTCTTGAACCACTAGGTGGCCAAACTAAATAAATCTTGAAATATTGTCCTTTCTAGTACATTTTCTCATCATCCTACATTTGTAGGATCTGCCTATACTGCAGTACCAGCTATCTGGTCTGACCAATATTGCTATGGCCTCTTCCCTATTCTTAAAGGCACACAGAGCTCATTCTCATCTCTCTCCATGCTCTGCTCCAAAGCTTGTTCATATCAAAGGTTCTCATTATTTAACTTCTTTATCTCAATTGTGTATAATTATGCTGCTTTTTTTCTTTGAAGTCAAGGGAAAGAGACCTATTTATTTCAATCGAGATTTAGCCTGGCCTTTTCCTTCAAGTGTTCCACCTCACTTTATCTTCAAACATATTTTTCCACAGGGATGCATCCAAATAAAGATTTCTAAAAAGACAGTTACTGTGAAATTATTAATTGAAGAAATAGGATAGCATTTTTTAGTTTCACTGAACTTTGATACACTAATCAAAATAACAAAACCTATAGAAATGCCTCCATATAAAATAGAAACATTTCCTAAACAAACAGGAATAACTTCACAAATATTGTGTAAATAGTCACACTTTGAAATACAAAAATGTTTCCAGTGCTCCAAAATGAAGCTGCATGAATTTTCATGAGTGAAATGAGAATAGACGTTATTTGCACCTTTTAAGCATGCAAAGCATTACAGATCTAGTCTCATCTTGGTGTTTAAAAAAAAGGGCCACTGAAAGGAGAATTCCTACTACCCCAGCTGTCAGTACCTAGTTTTATGTGACTTGCCTGCTGGGGAATTATTCTCTTCACACTGCAAGTCTGAAATTACGATTCACTTTGACAGATCTGCTCTTGATTGCACCCTGATGATGTGTCATCATTCCAGCTCATGGCATTGGCAAGATAAATGTGTAGAATGAGAATAGAGGCAAAACACTAATAAATGTTGCTTAGCTCAAAGAGATGCAATCACACCCTTGCAATACTACCTGATGTATTCTTGACAATATTATGAGGCAATTAATGTCTATATGTATTGACTGATGAAGGTGAATTATGGCAAGTTGCAGTAGGCAGCTGCCTGAACCAGGAGATGCAGATTAATTACCCAGCAATAATTCATTACTAAGACATGTAGGTCTACTTGGGCACCACAAAGTCAGAGAGACCAGTAGACAAAAAAATATATAAGTATTATTCAGACTGAACAGTTTGCAGCTATGGACAAAAGGGAACATATGCACAGAGACAATAATATCTTAGAAAAATTAGATATGACAATTTGCTTCTGAGAATCAAGTGGGGTGAGTAGCTCCATGCCATGTGATGGATCATGCAAATGATGTCTTTCATTGCTACCACAAAATCATTGCCCCTTATGTGAATTGTTCCCTAAAGAGTTTTAGAGCAGTGGGCTACTGCACAGCATCAAATCTGAATTTTGATCTATTTTACAAAGAGAATTTATCATAGTGACACTCCTCTGGAAGTCACTATGCTTTAAATTTCACTGATGATTCTCACTAACAATTCTTCTTATTCCAGTTCATGTATATTACCGCAGTCTTATTTTTTGCCCTTTTAGTAATATGGTGTCCAAATAGAACAAGAACAGCAGTGAACACCCAAACATTTCCATTAAATAACCTTCCACTGGGAAAGCCTTTAGTCAGAATCCTGTTATTAAAGCAAGTTTTTCCAAACTGAGTTTCCATTGCAGAGTCAAAGTGCCCTCTGCCCAGATTCCTTTCCCTTAAAAGGACTGGCAGATGGATGGATGGACCCCCATGCCTTTTAAAGGTCCAATGTAATTCACCTCTGGATACCAAACAGTTCTTACAGTTCCTACCGTTCCTCCAATTCTTACTCTGATATGGGATGTAGTCACACAAGATGAGAGAACTTCTCTTTAGCAACGGTATCTTGCCCCGTAACAGATTCCTTAGGCAGTTGAAATAAATGTTATTTAGCTCATGACACTCAGAGGATGCTGACAAATGACAGAAACATTGTCACAGCACCTTTAGCTTGACTTTGTTTCTGTATTACTGTGCATTTTAAATAATTTCTGAACAAGAGCACTAGAAATGGGCAGCAATCTCTAAATCACCCATGAAAACACAATGTCACGAACCATACAGTTTGCTTGAGTTATCTCTCTGAGTAAGGGAAGTCACTGCTTAAAGGGGCATATAGAGGATAATGGTTATCATTCTGTTCCGAAGAGCTGACTCCATTCCACCTCTCCTCATTTCTCAAATACATTAAAGAGGTCGGCATTCAGGAGTTTTTCTTACAGTAAGTTCTTTAAACCTCTTATTCTCATCTCAATATATTCAGGCAACTAAGTTTAGTTGTTGGAGGTTTGTTAAACAAAGCCTTAAATTAATCACGTTTATTATCATTTTCCAAGCTGCTAGACAAACCAAGTGGGTTATTCTGTCTAACAAAATCCAGATCTCCTTGACCAGTAATTGATAGACAAACATTTACTTCAGGAAATGCTGCTTAAAAAAGACTATTTTCCCTGGTCTTCTGGGCATAGTGGACATCACATAAAGTACTAGAGCAAAGCTCTAAAAGCCAGAACAAGACTAAAACATAATAGCTTGTCCCAGAATTTTCTCTCATTCAGCAAAAAAAGTCAGAAAAACTTAAGAGAAAGTCCAGAATTATTTAGATGCCAGACATGCATGCTCCAAAATACTGCACTGGGCAAATGGATGTAACCTACAGAATTAGAGCAGCTGCCAACATTAGAGTTAGGTTTGTAAAAACACTTTTCATTGTAACTCTCCACACAAAACTTTGAGGCCTAAAATTCACCAAGTTGTTTCCATTAGCAGAAGTTGAAAATAATTTCCTTCTCTGTTTTAAATGAAAAATTTAAAAGAAATCAATATGTATAACAAAAAAAATGTTCAGAATGTTTTAGGAGAAAAATGGAACACTACCCCCACAATGAAAGGACACACATTGAAAAGCATTTCCTGTAATGTTATAGCAATGTTTGTCCATTCCTACCATGGAAATCACTAGGCCCAACATTCCTTGGCAACTTTCTATAGAAAATAATCCCCGGTGGTTCATAAAGCCATTTGAAACCTAACATTCAACAGCCATATTACAACATATAACTTGGCAACAGAGCATTAGACAGATACCCACATATGCCAGACTGAGTTGGTAGAGGTCCAGCAGACTGAGAAACCTCTCAAAAATCTTACTAGCTCAGATCCAGAATCACATTTACAAGGTTGCCCTTATCCACTGAACATCCTTAGCTGTCTCATTCACACAGAATTACACAGAATTAACAAGGTTGAAAAGACCATAGAGATCAAGTCCAACCTTTTACCCAACTCAACAACCTATCCAACACCCATCCATCATCTAAACCATCTAGCCCATGTCACTAAGTTCATCATCCAACCTATCCTTAAACACATCCAGGGACGGTGACTCCACCACCTCCCTGGGAAGCCCATTCCAGAAAATTTCCTCCTGATATCCAACCTAAACCTCCCCCTGATGCAGCCTAAGGCTGTGTCCTCTCATCCTGTCACTGGGAGCCTGAGAGAAGAGACCGACCCCCGTCTGCCTACAACCTCCTTTCAGGTAGTTACAGACAGCAATAAGGTCACCCCTGAGCCTCCTCTTCTCCAGGCTGAACAACCCCAGCTCCCTCAGCCGTTCCTCACAGGGCTTGTGCTCCAGCCCCTTCACCATCCTCGTTGCCCTTCTCTGGACACGCTCCAGCAACTCGATATCCTTCTTAAACTGAGGGTCCCAGAACTGGACACAGCACTCGAGCTGTGGCCTGACCAGTGCCAAGTACAAGGGAAGGATGACTTCTCTGGTCCTACTGGCAACACTATTCTTGATGCAGGCCAGGATGCCATTGGCCTTCCACAGAAGACTGGCTTCCATGAAGCCTAGCACTTTTACTACTCTCTCCAGACCTTTTGGCTTTGTTACTAGTTTGCTTGGCACCAGTTTGAATGTCACTGAATCTAACAACCTACCTTCAGAATATTTAATTAGATGAACTTTATGCCATATTAACATGCTTGGTTGCTTGGTTTGGGAAAGTTTGGGGTTTGTTTTTAATGTTTTGTCTTATGTAAACATGTAAGGTGGATAAAGAATAAGGCATATACTTGCTTAATTCATATTAGGCAGAATTTCTGCATTCTTGAATGCTTCCTCATTAACTTTTCTCTCTTTGTGAGACCTAATTTATCACTTTAAAAACATAACAAAACTGAATACAAGACTATAGACATGCTGCATGTAACTAAACTGGCAGTGCATTAATTAAAAGCAGAATTCACAGTCAATAGCATATTAAAAGCATACTGGATACTAAAACTGAGTCAAAAAAAAAAAAAAGAGAAATATAGTTATCCCCTGACAGTACAAGAAGTTTCTCATTATTGTATATATGTACTGCATTTTTTTATGCATGTTTGACTTCAGAAACATCATTTTTTAACTATGATGAGCTACTTTGGCCTTAGCAGAAATAGGTGAAAAAGTAAATTCTATTCTTACACTCAGATACGGAATCACAGTACAATGACACTTGGCAAGAAAGAGCAGTAAGTAATCAGCTCCTAAACTGATAACAGTATCTGTACCTCACTGCCCTCAGTTTCTGAAAATGCACTTGACTGCAAAGGAGAGCATGAACTCTTGGTAAGACCTAGAACTTTTGTTCCCAAAGCACATCAAATCCAACATCTTGCGAAAAGGAAACAAAGTAGATTGGTACTTGATGACCCACTTTTCATTAAAGAATCTTCATTCTAACAAATGAAAGGTAAAATACAAAAACTCAGGTGTTATTTCTACTGTCATTTCAACAAACTCACTACAGTTCACTACAGTAAATATTTTTCTTCAGAGTGAATGTTTAATTCCTGTATAATCATACACATATACACTTAATCTGTTTGCTGGAGTAACAGCCTTTAGCATCTCAGCATGATTCCAGTTGATATGGTTACTACCTATGGATTCCAGTGCAAGATCAAGAGAGGAAGTTTTGAAAGTTATACTCAAATGAGCAGTGCAAAGGTTTGAGAGAATATGAGTAAATTAAGAGTTAGCATTCAATTAAAATCCAACATCATACAGTGCTACACCACCTTTTGTGTACAGTTTAAATAGCAAAACCTGTCATTTAATCAACTCCAGCCTATGTTCTGGAGCGTATGCCACTGGAGAGGGAGAAACCAGTGTGGGGTTCAGTGAGATCTATCTAGGAAAAGAGATTTTGGTTCAATTACAATTTTTCACTTACTCACTGAGTTTAGCAATGCTAAACAACAAAGTAGTACAGGATTTCCACATCACATATTTGAGTTCACACACCTTAATCTGTCTGCTACACCATGGGGATCTGGACCATAATTTATCTCAGCTCATTAAAAAGACAGTAATATTATCCTGCTCTACACAAGTTGTAAAATTAATATGTACACGTCAAATTCCAGATGCATTCAAGTATCTGAAAAACATTTTTGTGTGCAAAGTATTTTATCATTTCCAGTATACTTGAAGTTGGTAAGCACATATATTCTTCTGTCCCGTTCTACACCATTGAGAGACAGGAAAAAAATATGTACAGGAGACATCCTGGGCCATACATTTACTGCATAATCTGGATAGTGACATGAACAAGTCATTCATCAAGACTACAGACTGTCTCTTACTATTCCTGAGAATACTGCCTACTGTAATCCCTCCCAACACACACACACACATGGTAGGGGATTTGAGTTTAGGTGGATGACATTGCAACCCAAGTTATTCAGTAAGAGATACCTGTTGCACTTCACCTTATGTAATTATGTGAGCCTCCTCATCTCCACAAGAAAAAATACAAGCTAGGAAGTGAAGAAGAAAATATTTGCATATGTTGTTTCATCAGCTGTGGCAGGTACCTTATACTAGCCAGGAAAATGGAACCGCAAATGACTGAGGAATATATACTAAAAACTTCCAGGGACAACCAAGGTAAATAAGTTATTATTTCTGTTATCTGATGCTGTGGTTTCAATAAGAGCTCTGGGCAAACACCTCTCCTGCAGCAGGTCATGCCACAGAGGTTTTAATAACTGTAGACAGCCAAGACCAAAGCTCTGCTTCCCACCTAAAATACAGCTCCATCAGAAGCACTCTGACTTCCAGCTCTCTGCAGAGGCTGACTCATATGCAAGTGCCACCTCATGAGTCACTGCCACCTTTGCCACTCTCACTATCCCCTGTTGACCTCGTGTATAAATTGAAGCAGGCCTGACACTCCTAAATTTACAAGCTAGGGAAAGCTGCAATGCCAAATGCTTCCATATAATCAGCAAGGAATTACAGTGAGTTCCATGCCTATTCCCTTCAGCCCTAAGCACTACAACACTTGAAGTTAGTCCCAAATTAGGTAGAATCTTCTCCCTCCATTTCAAGAGTGAATTAGAAATTAGTCACTGTAGCTTCTAAATAAAGCAGCAAACAACTTTGTTACACACAAAGTCTATAATACAGAATTGATTATGTTTAAAAACCAAGTAACAGTGCAGTTCTACAAGGCTCTTATCTGCTCACAACATCAGTTTTCTGGGAAAACACTTTGCACTGTATGTCATCAGTTAAACAAAATAAATGAAAAAGAAAATTACCTAAAACAAAAAGTTTTTAGATAGATATATCTAAGACTTTCTATTGTGCTTAACCATAACTCATTTATTTATTCCATGAATGCTTATCAGTGCCTACACAAAATAAATTTGCAGCTTTCTTTGGTTATTTTCAACAGTCTAAAAGTGTTTTTATTCTGAGTAACCATCAAATGCAAGCTGCAGGAATTTTCCAGTGAAATCAAGAAATTATTACAATACAGATAATCTCAGTTTTCATGAGCCTTACTCTGCTTTGCATTGAAAAATGCAGCAGTTAACAACTATTCACAGCAACAGCAGCTACTTGACATAGTTGATAAAACCTTATGGGAAACAACTATCACAGAATTTCACCATATTCTTCCAGGAAACTTTCAAGATACCTTCTTACATATTCAAAATATTTTCAATTGAGCATGTAAAGAAAGTAATCAACGATCTCCCTTCACACATTGAATTTCGAGATCATTTGCTTGCAAATGATGGAAAATCTCCCAAAACACACCCTAAGAAAATAGACCAGATTTCTTATTAGTGCAAATGTGGAAGATATGTGTGACCCATGTGCAAAGTTATTCCTCACAGCTACAGCCACCCATGTGTTCGTCTGCCACACTTAATTACTGGTTTGACGGACCAACTGACCGATTTCTTGAAAATGCCTTTTTTTTTCCCTTGTGGTGCCTAGAAAGCTTCTTGCCAGTTAAGTAACTTGCTCATCTCGGTGACATTCCCTCCAGGATTTTGATCACCTAGAAAGATTTTTGCCCCAAAATGAAGCCCGCAATTCTGTGACAGCCCTATTCTATGATACATCCACTTCCTAGTCTATGACACATCCAACATAACTACATTTTGGAAGCCTCCCTTACTCATGTAATTCATCAGTGCTTTTTTAATTCATCACTGTAAACACTTACTGTTTGAGTAAACATTTATATATCATTGAGTGTATAGTGAAGTCAAAAGTGCTTCTTAGCCATTATTTAATTATCAACATGCATGATATTTTCATATCAATGTTTTTTCCAGAGTAAAAGGTTACATATTAGTAACCAGCAACTCCCAAAACTCAACTGCTGTACCCTGGAGTCAATTGGAGAAAAATCCCTTATTTGCCTCACCACTATCATCAAGAGCTACAAGCTACAGAACAGCAAAGAAGAAGTCACTGAAACAGAGAAGATGCCCTCAGCTTTGTAAAGAACAGTCAAAATTCTTCCCCTCTGCCCCACCTTCACAATTGCAGTGCAGTTTACACCAAAACAGAGGTATTTCACTTAAGTAGCAAATCTTAAACATAAAATGAAAAATTTTTCAAGTAATAGCCAAGTAAAAAGTCATCCATGGCATGATTACCAGTATCATTTTTAAGCTGTTATGTAGCATTCACAGAATTAGCCTATAATCATTACCTACAGAAATATTGTTTGAATAATACAGTACAGGTCAGAATCAACATTCACTGAGGTCAATGACAAAATTACTTAGATAATTCCTGAACAAAGATTACAAATCAGAGCTTGACTTCTAAAATAACATAAAAACATTCATGACTTTGGGATGTTATAAATTTCCTGGCTCACTTCGAGGAAAAGTTGATGATTATACAGAGTTTTGTTATCCAGTCACCACAGGTTGATTACACAGAATTTTGTTATCCACACTTGGCCATTCTATATTATAAGGCAAGAGTTGCTTGATTTTAAACAGTGAGTTCAGAGAGCATCTGTTTGACAGCTTGGCCTTATAAAAGGTAAATATATCAAGAATATTCTTGAGTAATAATCTATTTGGAGTATCAGACTTAAAAGAAATCTACATGCCATAGCTGTGTTGAGAATCCCTTCACAGGTGACTTTTTGCAATAAGTAATCTAGACTTACACAACACCAAATACAATAAAAATTACAGATCTCATATATATATATATGCTTTCAAGTACTTTCAGACAGTCTAGCAAATTTGGAGAGAAATTCAACAATTAAAGAAGAAACACTACGTCAATTTTTATAATGTTAAAGCTTATTTACACCTTTGCACACTTAATTCTTTTAATAGAACTATTCAATCTGCCCTTTGTATCTTGAATATACAACTGCTGGCCCTCTTCACATAGTCACTTAGATGATGAGGGTTTTTTCCCTCAGCAGGATATCAAAAGTCTCACAATCATTCATCTACAGTAGATAGTCATTTACAAAACTAAATAAAAACAACTGCTGCTTAAAAATGGAAATTCAGAATAACTAACTTATACATTCCAACAGTAAACAAAGTAATTAATGTTATAAATAATAATTTCTTTAGAAAGTCAAGTAGCTTTAAAACAAATAGCCATTTAAACTTAAAAGCAATCTACACTAAAATGCTTAATAGATTCATTGATTATTGATTAACTGTAATTTGCAATCCATATTTCTCTTTCAATACCATGTTTTCACGTTGCCGTACAACATCACTCTTTTAACCCACCAGTTTTTACCTAGTGCAAGTCATGGAATAATTCTCATTAGCTACACCTACTAAGCTCCAGGCACCAGAAGAATGCTGACGAGGTTTTAAGGAGCTGGTCTCTGGTCTTTGCAATTAGCCCAAGAGAAAGTATACAATCTACTCATCTTAAATAGGGAAATTTGGAGAATTTAACAAGAAGAGCTCCCTGCTCATGTGACTGAATGCTGGGAACTGTTTTTCTCCAAAATTTAAATGAGAAACAGAACCAAGCCTGGCAGCAAACAAAAAGGAAAAAAAATGCAAAATGAGTTTATTTTAGATGACTGAAGGAGAGGAAGATGACTTCATTCACTAGAAGAACCCATCATAATCTTCTTGGCATCTTTGCATCTAAAAAAACAGATGACTAAAGAACCACCCCCACAAGCTGTGCACACAAGGCTCTGCAGGTTTCCTGGAAGACCGTGGAAAGAACTGACTAATTCCAGGAAGCCAACTTTCAAATTTGTAGAGACATTTTATGGTTTAAGTCTGTCTTGCAGTTGGTGATCTCTCACCTCAAGCTCTGGGTATGCAGTCCATAGCATCAAACTTCTCCCTATTTTGCATTTTGTAAGAAGTTTCCACACTTTTTCATACTGTATTTAAATAATTGATTATGAGGCTTATTCAAAGATCATTTTGACTTCAAATTCTCTAGATGTCATGTGCATTTTTAGTTACATACTCATCTGAAGAGATGCATTTCAATGTCTACCTATTCAAAACAGTGAGATCTGTTCTTAAGTCATTTGGGAAACCACAACATTTTTTCTGTCTCTATTTCCATTCACTTGTAAAATTTCCCAGATTTCATTTTAATTTAGTTTTATACAGAATAATTATACCTTCTTATATTTGTCTGACTCTGTTACAGTTTCAATGAAGTGGATAAAAAATAAGAAATCAATTTGCAATATAATTATTCCAAGTCTCTTTTAATCATACAGACAAGAATATTACAAAAAAAAAGAGTATCTTCTTGATTATGGGTTAAAAACAGAATTTAAATAAATTATTTTTTCAAATGTAGTTCAATACACCTCATACTTAAAAGTATTCTTGTTTTCTAGCCTTGAGACTATTTTTATGGGCTGAAATAGTGAATAACTTTTTAAACCATACTTGGTAAAAGAAGCAGAGCCTGCACAAGCAAAGTAAAATGGAGGAAGGCACGCACAGAAAAAAAAAATAAAATAAGCTAACATACTGTAATTGGCATGGAGAATTTTTGTACCACCTGACTCCCCATCTTTCTATCAGTCAGTAAGGCCATGTGTTAAAAAAGTTGCCAAAGTGCCACTGCCTGTTCACTGTCTCACTGTTCCAGTAGGTGTGAGAAGGTGATACAGGTGCACTGGCATCAGCATCTCCTGCTGTCTTGGATATCCCAGGGCATCTCAAATGGCTGTAGAGAGCCAAGAAACCTCAATTTTTCTTTTAACACACAGCATTTTAAAGCTTATATTTCCCATTCAGTGCCTAGCTCATCTTTAACGTGACTCTTTGCCCAGTTACGTAGAATCACGAGAATCTTTACCTTTTTGATGGGTGTCATTTATAAAGATTGAAAGAAGAGGCTTCCAAACTATTTTGCACAAGGATTTCCTAACTTAATTTGACAAATAAAAAAGTTGAAAGTGTGTACTATTCACAGTGATCAAACTCCATATTCTGAGAACATCTGGGTCAAAAACAATTGGAGGTTTTATATATATATATATAAAATATACAATACACATTAAATATATTTTATACATAATTGTTTTCCAACTCACAACTGCTATCTCAAACAGGACCAGACCTGGTGAAAGTGAGGGGATGTTTCTTTCAAGGGATATTTGAGTTCAAGGTGGTGTTTAATCAGAGTCTGTTCAGGTGCCTTTTGCAGGGATCAATGGAATTTTCTTTGCTGGATCAGCTTTTTACAGCTCATTTTATTCCCGTGGAAGTGAATACAGATCTTGCCCAATTCCCATGAATCTGATGAAGTACTACATACAAGAGAGAACTGCTGTTCTGTCTGAGTCATGAAACCATCATTTCCCCATAAGGGTAGTACAAAAAGGAGACAGAACAGAACACCAAATAAGATCAAACGCGCTATCTGCACAAGCCCTAGCCCATTACAACCTTTTCAGCAGAGCTGTTCTTCTTCTCTGACACACCATAGAAGGCAGGAACTATTGCTGATGGGCTGCAAACCCCTACAGCTTTCCCTGTATTTGGCATGAGTGGTGTGGCAAAATGATTTCAGAGAAACTTGAGATGGAGTGAGCCCAGCCAATGCACAGAACACCAAAAACTTTTTCACTGTAAAGCAGTAGGTATTTGGCCCACAGTTCTTAAACTGTAGCCATGATTGTTGTCATTTGAGTATTTTAATATACATATATAAATGTACATTTCCACCAATGTATAGCCTTCTGTACTGACTTCAAGGTTTAACTAAAGATTATGATTATTTACCAATTTTCCTTTCTAAACTTGTGGAGGACAGTTAAATAATTATCAAAAAAGATACTGCTGTATCATCATATAATACCTATTCTATTGCTTCTATGGATTAATCAAGTAATCCATAATATTTGCATTTCCAAGCAACAATAATTGAGAGAGAAGAGAGAGGATAGGGCTATTCAGGTTGGAGAACTGTAAGGTTTGCTTTGAAGACCACGAATTATTCTGACTGCCTCCAAATATACTTCAGAATTATTCACACTGTGTATGATATTTCTTAATTAAAGGTAGTGAATGTGCTTTGGATAAAAAAATTTACAATCTCAAATTCATTTTTTTCAACATGATTAGTTTATCAAGTATCCACAGTACAAGTCCAAACCGAAAGAAAACCACATTTTGATTAACTAAAATCTCATTACTCTTGTAATTGCAATGGGCACAATCTTGTAAGCCAGGAAAGCCCTCTAATTTCCACTAATTTCACTGAATATCACATCTTAACTTTGCACATGATAAAGATTTTGAAGGAATTCTACAGTGTTTGACAGTGCTCAGTCTTGCTTTTGAAAATATCTGCAGAAAACTGTATTTCTAAATGCTTTTTGCCAAATCATCTCATGCTACACAAATCACAATGCAACCTTTTCAGTCCCACAGGATACATGAAATATTATCACAATTAGTTACTAAAATTAATTGTTGCCATGCTCTTTAGAAAGGCTAAAAAAAATAGTTTGTTTTCCATTAACTGCAACAGTCTGAAGCACAAAAAGCAAAAAGAAATCAGAGCAGCATTAAAGGAGAATAAACAGAGCTGACCTTATTAATGAATGAAAAGCATCTTATTTACTATCATAGAATGTTTCCTAAGAATGAATTGTGTTTACTTTATGCTTAACAAAATAGATGTGAATAAAACTAAGCAAAATAATGCCTTAGATCAAAGCTTGCAACACCATATCCTTCAAATAGTTGTACTTGGTGGGTTTTTTCCTTTTCTTCCTCCTGTCAATTATCTTTCACCCTAGTCCTCCTTCCACCTCTGACCATCATTCATTGCACATTATAGTCCATTATAGGTGCCCATACAAGAAAACAGTGCATTCATCAGCAAATGGTCAAAATTAAAGTGCTCAATGGAATGAGTCTAAAATACAAAAGCTTTAGGAAAAAAAAAACAAAACAAAAAAAACAGAAAGACATTCTTCTGGAACCAGCATTGTGTGATGGGATGTTAAAGATATGCTATATTTCACCACTGACTGATTTTAAAGACATGTTCTCTTCCCCTTCATATATATCTTGCACCTTCAGCTTGATTTTGACAAGCAAAATCAACCCAAAATTTCCCAAACTGAATGTGACCTCTGTAGATCACATCCTGTTTTACCAGCTGCTTCATCAACATCTGTGCACATAAGAGTATGGAAGCCTAAGATGCACTGAAGGACAGACACACCTACTGCTAATTTTGATTCTTCTATAGTAAAAATTCTCTAAAAGGCTGAAGGGAGAAAAAAAGAAGGATATGAAATAACAGCCTATAAAAGCACATTAATATCTCTAATGTGAAAAAAAATACACATGGGCTAATAAAAGCCTTCTTTTATTCCCCTGGTAACACCTCCCCATGACTTGACCATCTGTACATTGATAAATGAGTAAAAATACTTGAATGTGCTGTGCCAAGGGACTTGTAGATTTTTAGTAGCTGACTATGACAGCACCACATAGAGTACACTCCTTGGACAACCTTCAGCCATGAACAAGCAGCCAAAGCTTAGTATTTCTCCCTTCAGCTGCTTCAGAGTCATGCTGACTTTACCAACCAAAGAGCATTTTCATAAGACATCTGTTTGACTTAAAGCAGTATGTGTAAAGAAACAAAGGTAGCTTGAAGGGAAGAGAACTTGAAATGATCTTTCCTCCGTAAAGGTGTTACTATATGCCCACTCAGCTCAAAATACACAAACTTGTTAAGTATTTTTCTTTCACCTCTCCAGTTCTCCCTTGAATAAGCTATTTTATAATTCCTATTTTATAATAGGAATAATAGCTATAATAGCTAAAATATAATAGCTATTTTATAATTCCTATTGAATAAGCTATTTTATAATTCCTTGAATTTCTTTTGAGAAAATAATCTGAAGATTACATTTGTGAACAGGATATATATAAAACATGTTGTTTTCTAGTACAAAATTTATAACTTCAGATTTTTTTCCTAAATTCAAATTAATGTATTGGAAACTTTGTAAGAGAGCCATATGACGTTCTCTTCTTGGAACTCAAACTTCCATGGGAAATGAAATAGTGTTTATGAATATTTTAAATTGCTCTAAACCAGAAACTACAATAATTCTTTTTGATTTAGACTCACAGCAAAATTATTTTACTAGGAAAAGAATCTCTGTAGAGACTTTACACAGCAGTTCTGTTTTTACTAGGCATGAATTACCCTATGTTACACAAAATTTCTAACTTTGGAGGTGAAATTAGAACTGCAAGATCCTGAAACTCAGGGATGCAGTGTGTGCTTTATAAGCAGAGAGAAACTTCAAAAGTTAGTACCCTTTGTGCCAAATTAAAGGTTTTGAGTACAAAGATCTAACAGAAGAGTTGAACTATGCTAAAACAAACAAACAAAAAAAAAAGAAGCATATCTGCAACCCAGGAGTTGGAAATTATTCATTAACACAAGAAGTCCCCAGTCCTTGATACTGTTTTGACTTTCTTCTCTTTTGATCTTAATGTAAAACAATTTATAACATCAAAATGGTGTTAGATATCAGAATTTTTCTTAATTGTAATGCCAGCATTCATAATAATTATAAGTTGCTTTTCAAATCATGTTTGAGAAGAAAAGCATATTAAAATTATCCTAATAAATCCACTAGAGGATTATTGTTGCACTGGAATATCAAAGAATTTAGGATGTATTGAAGATTTATTGTCATGAAACACTGAAATGTTAATGATATTAATCTGAAACTGGGTTTTCTTCCTTTGATTAGATGCTATACATCAGTCTGACAGTCTTAATACTTTCTGGTTAGACTGATAAATGAAATCAATTTTTTTACACTACTCAGTATGACTGCAAGTTAATATAGAAATAAAATTGTTTCCTTATGAATTCTAAATTATAAACTACAGAGGTGTAAACACAATACAGCTGTGTCCTTACTTTGCAAAGCACACTGTGTTATGAAGTGGATTAAGCAATGTGTGCAACTTCTCACCCCCAAAACACAAGAAAATTATGGAAGTTATTTTCCCAACTGATGTTCCTCCCTCAAGGAAATTCTTCAAAATGATTAAGGCATTTAAAAAAAGAGATATTCATGTGCTTGCAGCCAGCCATAGGTAGACCATATACACCTTGCTGACTGAGCATCTGGGACTTTCAACTCCACAATTATTCTGGAATTTTATAACACACCCCTGAGTGTACTTCTCAACACAGAATATGAAATGATACCTATGTTGTTGTTCCATGTTGTCTCCATGCCCAGATGATGCAATAAAAAACAAACAAACAAACAAACAAAACCAAGAAAACTCACCAAATCTTTGCCTCACATGGCTAACTTTTACACAACCCTAAAATCTGGTTTACCAGCAACTCCATCTCATGCTTTTCAGCAAAACTCAAACCCAGCAAAACTCAAACCCACCCATTTTCAAAATGATGAGTCCTTGCTAATTCTTCATTTGTCCTTACTAAAAAAACCAAGTAACCCAAGCTTTATATTGTAAATGGTTAAGCAAAAAGAGAGCACTTTTCCATTCAAAATTACTTGCTGCATACTTAGGCAGGAAGTATTTGTGCTGAGAATTGCAATCATCCATTTGCACAGCAGCATAAGTTAATAAAAATCTTTCAACAGCCTCCCCAGTATCTTTCAGTTTTCAAATACAAATTTAAATAATATCCATCAAGAATCCACATCTACATGGGAGAGGCACAGCAATAATAAATGAAAAACTGACTCTCCGAAGGAGACAATTTAATTCATAATATGTAAGAAAATGCAAACAAAACTAAAAGCAATAACTAAAAATAGGCATCATTTTCTCTTTTCATCAAAAGCTTATTATAATCCTTCTAAGAAACCAGCATGATCTCCACAGGCTCCATTGTCCAGTGTAAGATATAGTGACATTCATTAGCTGGATTCATATATGGGTTTTGCCCAGCCTGGGCAGAGTATGAAAGGCAGAGCTGAGCAAGCACAGGAGGTGCTTGCAGCCTCTGTTCAGTCACACGTAGAACACGTGCTCAAGGTACAAGACAAATGCACACTGGTGCTGCAGGGCCATGTTTCCAACACATGTTGCTGCAGAAGATGTCATGCCATGTGATTTGCAACAAAACCAAGGAGATCTGGAAGCAGGTGGCTTCAGAGAATGCTCTCTGATTTATGAGGTTAATTTCCCATAGCAGGTTAGTGAACTCTGAAACATTTTCCTTTCAGTAATGGAACAGAATAACATGCTGACAAAACTGACTGAAAATACTTAATTTTTCTCTCTTTCATAAGGATATTTAATGTGACTCCTAAATGACCCTACTGAGAACGGCATTCTTCCTGTACATAAATTATATATGACAGGGAGAAGAAAAATTATATTTTTAGAAAGCAACACTCCCATAAACTACACAAGCTTTTTTTGCCATCAGCATTTGAAATTCCTATTCAACAGAGGACTAATATCATGGAAGAAGGCAGACAACTCCAAATTCAGAATTAAACCTGCAAGTAAACAAAGAAGGATCCAACATTTCAGATTTATAATTTTCATGAAGTTCGATTCTATAACTCTAAAAAGACACAAGTTTCCTAAGTCCCTGTGACTGAGGAAAGAAACAAATATGCTGGGAGTTTTCCACACCAAATACAGAATTGCCATCCTACCACGTGCACTACCACGGATCCTGTCTGCTACCAAGACCCTGCCACAGAGGTCTGACATTGATACACATCCACGAGGCCACAGGAGATGCCTTTGACTGCTACTGAGATAATAAACAACACACATTTCTCTGAACTGAATGACCAGGAGAATGTTCTTGGACTGCACAAAGAGGGAGCAGCACCAGCAACAAGACAATCAGGAATCAAAGTGTACAGGCCATCACAGAAAGAGGCTTGCATGTGTTCTGTCCTGAGAAGAGTGTTTCTAAGTAGAGAGAGTATCAATACCGGCCTAAAATTTCCTGCTGCTACAACCAAGTTTCACCCTGCTTATACATTTAGCATCACTTGGGTCTTCTTTGCCAAAGTGTCACATTATATATTCACATTCCAATTGAAGTATTGACCCGAAAATAGCTTGTAACCAAAGAAAGCCCCTTCTCATAACCAGTTGCCTTGTTTCCAGAAAAAAATAAAACTGCACTAAGCAGTAAGAGAACATTTTGTATTAGCACATATCACTAAGTGGTCAAATTTTTCTAACAACAGTTGCATCTTTCCCATTTACCAAACTATTCATTGTGATCATCAACAATATTTATCATGAAAATGTTATAATTATTTCCAGTTCAATAATGAGAACTGTCAGAGGTGCTCTGCTGCCTTGGCAGATGATTCTGTTTCCCCACAGACACCCACTTCTGTGAGCTCTCCTCAGCCAGCTCTTAATGTATTTAATATGACATAAAGGACCAAAGGAGTTTCAGCTTTGCAAAGGAGGAAATCATGTCCTATTTAAACCTGAGAAGCATTTATCAGACTTTTTTTTTCACCTAAGTCCGTAGTGTACATTGAAATGCCGCCTTTGCAACATCCAGTGCTGTTACTATCTCTAATATCCATCAGCTTCTAAAAGGTAATCCTACAAAGAGCTTCTCAGCCAAACACCGCAGACACCAAATCACCATCATTCTGAAAGCATTTGATTTTGCTGTTGCAAATGACAATTAAAATCAGGTGTCTCAAAAAAAGCTACAGTACCAGGAGCTGACAAGTACAGTCTGTAAGACATGAACCTGAGATAAAAACATCCATTTCATCTTAAGATTGATTAACAATTTAAATGCCTATTCAAAATATACTATTTATTTATTTTTTATTTCATGTTTAAGGAATGTTATCCTCAAACATAACGTTGAATTTATAATACACAATTCTGCAGAGAGATTATAATTTTCTAGGATTCTTCTGTATGAACAGCACAAACTCAGAGAATCCAAACGCAAATTAATACACAGAGAGAACACGTAGAACACCACAACTTTGGTTGGTAAAAGATAGAAAAATAAGACATAAAGGGCACAGCACAATTCCCAGAGCACAAATCTCAAAATGGCAATACCACCCAGTATAGAACCTCTAAGAAGATCCAGTCTACACCTGGGTTATTTCAGACAAGGAGTTGATGCTACACTAGTACAAATACGACAAGAAGCCTGCCTTTCTTTTCAGTCCCTTATTCCAAGTGTTTAAAGACCATTATTTAAAGCTAAAATTTATTTTTAAAATTCGTATACATATATATGGCAACCATATGACTTGTCAGCAATTTGTGAACCCTTGGGATCACTGTAAATGACAGCAGAGTTTGGCTGTACAAGGACACCCTTTTCTGGGACATGTACCTGTGATGTGGAGCAATTGTGACACCTTATGGCTGTTCCTGGAAGTCCTGAACAAATAAGAGCAGCTTAAATGCTCCTTGGATCCCCATAAATTTACACTCTCACACACCTTGCACAGAGTCCCTTGATGTTTAAACAAAATAACCTCAGTGCCCTTCTGCTAAAGCTTGAAGTTCCATGGTCTTCTATATAGCGAACATATAGGATAGGCAAGACTTACTAGTTTTTCACCACAGAACTGAAACACTGACTCAGCCTATAGTCAGAATTCCAGCAAGTTTTTCATTACAAGTTTTGTCTGATCTCACACTGCTCCTTGTGCAGGACTCTATTTTCGAGCAAAACTAAAATAAACTATGAAAAATTCTGACACTTTCCCCTCACTCCAATGAACTGAACAATTACCTGTGGAGAAGCAAAATTATGGCTAGTGTGACAGATATTACACTGTCAAAATCAAGTCCTGTAGCTGTGCAGCTCCTCCCAGAGAAGCTGGCATCCACTTAGACTGGATTTCAAAAAAAGTTTCATTAAATTTATGTATAAATAAAAGCAAATCAATGCATTTCACAGAGCAGTACATGATAGCCTCTTTCATGGAAAAGGCAAATATATTAACCTCACACCTTTCCAGAACACCACCTCATTCCTCCAATTTTGTAGGCAGGCAGGAGTACAAGCAGAAAAAGGCAACCAATTTTAAATCAGCCACAAGCCAC
>VXBA01001398.1:0-22130 GCA_013399895.1 Serilophus lunatus
AGAAAGCAGTAATACAGTTGAAGGCATAGAGAAGTACCACTTATGTAACATCTCCATGCATCTAGTATATACATCAACATACAAAATGAAAAAATAACCACCTGTGTACTTCTGGCCTTAGGAACTGTCTTTAAAATTTATACTATTCCATTAAGGGGAAGTGCTTCTTTGTTTCTAGGGATTCTTAACATCTTTTTAGTCTCATCAATTAGTCATTTTTAATTTCTTCTACAAGCACTGAAGTGTTGACGCTTTTGCTGCAAAGCAGACTTTGTTTGCATTCACCTTCATATTTGCAAAGCCAGACAGGCAGCAGATCTGGACTCACCTGGGTCATCACTGAAGGACAGAAATCAAGAGGGTTAAAGCCGAAGCCTATGTATTGTTTCTCTGAGAAAGGAGCAAAGGAAAATGTGATGGGGCAAACTGCAAACATTCACACTGAAATCAAGTAAATATACTCACAGACATTAGATACAAAGCTCAAAAGAATTTACAAAAAAACATACTTAAATTTCAAAGAGAAAACACTTTGGCAAGTAATGAGAAAGAAAGGCTAAAGTGTAACATAAATTTTTAACCTTATTTTTTTAACTCTTTCTGTAGTCATCTTCCATAGCAAACAAGAGGCTAAATACAGTCTTCTCTAAGCAGGAAAGATTATTCACATGAGATATCACAGTACAACTTATGGTAGCAGGTGGTAGTCACTGGTCTCACCTAGGCCATATTGTTGGCTTCCCTCATACAGAGGAAAAGATAGTGTTCAACACATAACAAAGAAATAAATTAAACATTATTTCTCTACTGTCTCTAATAATATTACATTTGTAGCTGTTACTTAAGTGAATAGAACTTCATTGATATGGGTGAGAAAAGAGAAAGAAGTGGCTGCAGTGTGCATCTCAAGTTATTGTAGATCTGACATTAAGTTATAAGATGGCTCAAATAATTATATTGGACGAACATAAAAGACTAAAATTAAAACACAGGCCACAATCCAAGTCACCCTCTGTTGTTCAAATAATCTTTCTGTTTCTGCCAAATGGAAGGAGTCTATTTATCAAAATGAAATTCCAACCTCATTTATTACAATAAAAATGAGCTTTCAATTAAATTTAATGGGATTTCAAAATATATCAAGTATCAGTCCTTATTTTGGGCTAACACCGTTTTTAAAAGTAATTCTTTCACAGGCAGTTTAAGTTCTGATGGAATGTCAAGGCTCTTGTTAGTCTTAATAGGCAACATAATATTTGGGCTTTTATTGTTCTCCTTGATGTACTCCATGGAGAAATCATTCTGCACGAATGATAATCTACATAAACAACATTATGAAATGTATTCCTAAAATATGTTTATCCCAGCAAAAGGTGGGACAAATCACTTCCTGAAGCTTTTGGCTTCTACCAAAAGGAAATTTTTACTTTCAGTGTCATTTAGGATGTAATTCCCACTCGATCACCCACCTCACCCCAAACACATGCATCATTACCCTGCCCATCTGCCTGCTACACATATATGGGATTTTGCAGGCAGCCACTTCCCCTGGGGAAGATAGAACCTCAGGAAAGCCTCCTTTATACAGCCCAGGATGTAAGCACAGTATAGCAGGGGAAGGCTTCTCCAAACACTCTGAAACAGCCCTGTCTTCTGGGGACAGGGCTCATAATGCCAGTTCACAACGGTTTTGGCACTGAAAATGTTACATATCACTGCTGCTGAGAAACACCACCTCTGAAAATAATGTCATTTCCAGCATAGTCTATAGCAGGCTCAAAACAATAACCAAGATCCTTCCTGCATCTTTGGAACAATGTCTCTAATCTAAAGCAAAATACCTCCAAACAGGGATACACTCTCTTCCCTTCAGAAGGAACTGCTTCCAAGTCTTTCCTTTAACAAAAGAAAATTTATAAGTAGAAATGCGTTTTCTCACTCTCACAGCCCAGCTTCATGATCTCACAAAATTTATATATTGGTTGAAAGCTCCTTACCAATTCTTGACATTTTACAGCAAACAAATCTTCATTTTGTACTCAAAAAATCCATTACCTTTAAAATTCATCAGGTATGACATCAAAGTAGTGTCATAGGTTAGATTTTTTTGGTGAAATTTTCCCATTACTACATGAGATGCTGGCAAACCGAGGAAGGGAAAAGGTAACCTGCTAAGCTAAAACCAGAATTCCTCAGCAGGGATGGGGTGGAAGACTTCATTGCTCTCAGCTTTAGAGCTAATGGCTGATGGTCAGGCGACAGGGAGATTCCCTGCTTTAGGATGGCTGTGCAGGGGGGAGGGAAGTGTACCACTGCTGAGTGAAGAAGACAAGGACTGGAGGTGGACTGTGCCTGCCTTTTCTGCTCCGTCTCACACTGGACAGTAAAAAAGCTCTGTATGTGACCAGACCAGCTTGCTGGTTTTTGGCAGCAACCCCTGGGAGAGGGCGCTGGCACTGCCTCGCTGATGCTGTTTCTCCCTGCTCTCTCCCTCTTGCCCCAGCAAACAGTGGAGAGGTCCCAACTGCTTCCTNGTGTGTGGTGCCTCTCCCCCTCACAGCTGTAACCACACCAAGGAGAAATACACAGAGGGATGAGGGGTAGGGTTTGTTAGGGTGATATCTTTTTTACAGTTCGTTCTTTTTTTAAAAATTTTTTATATATATTTTAGTAAATAACTGTTACTTCCTTCTTCTACATTTTTGACTGAAAGACTCTTGGTTCAAAGAGTATAGTAAAGTGGAAGAGGAGTCTCTTTCCATTTCGGGAAGGTTCCCAACTTTCCCTGGCAGCTATTGACCCTTAGCCAAGAAGTCCTACACAGAAAAATATTTTTCCCATATACATACAGGAAACCAGTACCCTAACACGACTAGATATCAAATTTAAAATCAGTAAACCCATATTAGGAGCAATATTAGGTTGACTGGGTATTCATACCCTATGAAACAGTACAAAGAACAAGAAGTGAGATTTTAATTCAGAAAAACAGAAGAAGATAACTTATCCAATTAGTTTAATTAAGAAGGAAAAACTATATTTCACATCTTCCATTTTCCAGTTCATGACTATTTAAATAGTGAGAAGAAATTACATATATGTACAAACACTAAGCTTTTTTTTTTTTACGTGTTCAGATTTGACAAATTTTCCAATACAGGAAACAGTTGTTGACTGATGGTGAAGGGCATTTGCAGACACTGAATACTCTGTACAAAATCACCTCTGTTTTTCACTAAGTGAGATGTCCAGAATTAAAGATATTCCTTTAGCATGAACAGTATAAGAAACAGATTTCTTAAACTAATTCATAGTAACGTCTTTCCCTAAATTATAGCAATGTCTCCATAAAAGCTAAAAAGTGTGCAATATATGTTGGGGTGTTCTTTACAACACCCATTACTAACTGCCATATTGTCAATAACCTTTTGTTTTTTGTTCACCTAATTTTTGTAATGTTCATTACTTTTACACAAATAATAATATAGCCTTTTTGATGTTGTTAAGATCTACTGAAAATATCCCACTTTTACTTCGAAGTGGAAGCCCATTTTGCTCATACAACTGAGGTTAAACAAAAAAAATTTATTAGTCTATGTCTCAATTCTTCTTTTCCCTATCAAAACCAACAAAAGTTGGCATTTAAGATGCATTTGTCATTGTACTAGTAATACTGTTGCATTTGTCACAGTCTAAGGTTATAAGCTAGTCAAAGTTTGTAGGGAAAGATATGTATTTCTATATTGTATATATACTCTCCTGTATCTTAGCCTCATATTTTAGCAAAAAGTAACACATACATTCATGTCTTTTCTATCCAATGGAGAGCAAAGGGACAAGCGTAGGCTCTGCCTCAGAGAAAGCTGGTGTTTATCTTTGTTGCTTCCCCAGTACCACACAGGGGAGGAACAGGGCAAAACCATTTTTCACACATGCTAGACAGGGAAGTACTGGAGAAGCTTGTGTGAACTCTTGGTTTTTGTTCTAGTCACTTAACCTTTCTAAAATTATTGAACAAATATGAAAACTTAGCACCTTCTCACTTCCTTGTCCCAAGCTGGTATGCCAAGTATCAGCTCCCTTTCTCAACTGAATGGTGGCCATCAACTCTACCTGCAAGAGCAGCAAACCATATTTCTGGGAAAAAACCTGTAGTTTATGCATGGAATAAGAAGTCCTTGCAGTAACTGACACGGAGCAGAACATCACCTGGAACTGTAATTTTAAACTTCTTTTTTGTCCTCACTCACCATAACATAAACAAATGCTAATTTCCAGTTATCTAGCAACTTAGACATGAAGATCTCTAATGTACGTCTCTAAACACACACATATACATACACATGCACTCCGATGAAGCATTCTGCTGATGTGACCACTGAGGCAGAGTGAAAGTATGCTGGGGTTTTAAAAAAATCTTAAGATACAACAATGAGGAAAGGCCCATGAAAATGTCTAAGTCACATTGGAAATTTTCTTGAGAAATCACCTGCCCACCTTCAACATAATACATTAGCCATTGTGATACTTTATTCCTTTCCCAAGAAGTAGCATTGATCATGTTACTCAGCAGAGTTAGAAGACATGGGAAATCAAAGAAGAACAGAAAGTTGAGCTACTTCCATATTTCTGCATTGTGAGTAATGCTCTGGAGGAACACAACTGTGGCCATGAATATATTTGGTTTTGCAAAGCCTTTCTTTCTCAAAGGACATAAAGACAAAGGTAACAAAGCATCAGAATACTAAACTGGACTTTGCGTACATTCATTTAAAAATATGTATTCATGTTATATCTATCTAAACGAGAATTTTCTGGTCAACAAACTGTAGTCTATTATATATGTTATAGTATATAATGGTAATAAATCACACACTATCTTTATATTCTTACCATTATAATACCTGGCTATTTTCTCTGTTAATGAAGGAAATCCACTAATTTCCATGGAAAAACAGAAATCTTGCTAATATTTGATATTTTAGTTGACTTTCTGCAAGTGAAATGTAAAATAATCATTATATAAAAATTTATCAGTATATTGAAAAAGTGAAATTTTGCTCTTATTGTCATGTCACATACCATGACTAATTAGCATTAAAAATAAAAATATTGATTAATGAGTGTTCACTCTAGCTCTTCAATAGGAGCTTGGAGCAATCAGATTGCAGCTTAATGTATAACAACTTGGAAATAAAATGTAAGTCACAGTTTAATGACAAACAATAGATGATCAGACAAAACTATTTCATTCCTTCAAAGACCTCTGCAAAATGCATGGATCTAAACCATGCCCTGGATTAGTCATTTTTCAATATGGGAAACTGACAAACAAAAAGTCATGGCTGGCCACTTATAGGTTTTATAACTATCTGCTGCCACGGCTGCTTTTTGAGGCAGAAATACTCATCTATGATTTATGTGTAGCGATGGGAGTAGGTGTCTGAAAAGCAGAATCATCACTATTCTGCAGATTAGTGCTATCTTGATTTTTAGATGTCCTTTGAAATAGGTGTTTAAAAATACCAGAAAAGCCCAATTATTATATCTTTTACTTCTTAATGCACTTGATATTATTCACTTGCTAAAGCAATAACAAAACCTCTGTTGAGACACCTGTCACTACAATACTGTTTCTTTTTGGTGATAAAATAATTTATAATGTAAAAACTGAGTCAAGATTAGCAACCAAAGAATGCTTTGATCATGTGTAGACAGCCACTTCAAATAAACATTTTGCCCAGAGGTTCGTCCGATTGTGTACACTTGAACTGTGTTCAAAACCTGGGAGAAACTATCAAGAAAAATTGAATGAGTAAAGACTCCCTCAGAAGATGTCTCAGCTGTCAGTAAGAACCAGAGCTGCATCTTCAGGAGCACAAAGAAAATAATGCAGCCTCTACGTGGCCAAAGACCACTTTTGAACGTAATAGCTGCTTCTTAATGGGTAGTCCTCTGCAGGTTCTTCTTTTGAAGTGAAATGCTCTTATATATAAAATTATATTTTTATATATAAATATATAATTATGTTTATATATATATGTACACTAAAATCTGTGCAAGGATCCTTGATAAGGCAAAAAGGAGTTCTCTGTTTTGTTTCCTTAAAAGTGACAGATAAAATATTGAGAAACACAGAATGAAGGGGAGAAATAGCTTTGCTGGTGATGTTCAGTGATCCAAAGAGAAATATCATAAAAATCTGTCCATTTTTATGACATTCAGATTGCCCTCCCCCCGTACTATCCAACTAAAGTCCATTTTACTACTATGTTCCCCAAACACCCAACAGGACGGTACCTTGTTACCTATCTCCACCCCAGTACAGGCCCTTGTAGACCCGGAAGCCTAACTCTTAACTCTCAGTGTTCTGACTTACTACTCCAGCTATCTATACAAAAGAATGTAAACACACTGGAACACAGGCTCTTCTGGCCCTTAATATTCCAAGTTACCCAGCTACCTAGCCAAAGTGAATTCCCTAAAATATTTAGTATACCCCTTAAGGCATCGGTTTCTTAGGACTTTTCAGCTCATATGCATTAACATGCTGAGGGACTTCTGAGTAGTTATATCATCACTCATCCTGTAATTTTTCCCTTGCCTTAACAAATATTTAGTTACTGTTTCAAAGCTGTAAGATACATGAAATTTGGGGTACACAGTTTCTGAATTAGGAATCCTGGTCAACCTAATCTAATTTACTGAGGTTTACCAGGATGCAAATAAGCTAAGCACTGGAACAGAAACAGGAATAGGATCCACAATGTAGGAAAACCCAAACAATAACAGTAAAATTGAAAAGCAAGATTTTGATGAAAGAACATTGTGAATAATGTTTCACATGTTTAAGTGTACAGATCAGAAAATGTGCACACACACACTATTGCTTCATTTCTACTGACTTCTAGATACATAGTTGAATTTTGCACCCACATAAGTAGATGTAACATAAGAAGTGTTTCATACACCTGGACAGACATGCCATGTGATAAACTGCACTTCATTTTGCATGTTGATTCCCCCTTCTTACATCAAGCTATAAAAATTATAAATTACACTATGAGTGCTTCCATCTATCTATTGTCAATACTTTACAGGCATTGATAATTGTGCTGTAATTCATTACAGATACCAAATTAAAATATTTTCACCTTGACAGCAGAGTAAATAAATGTTAGCAGACAGAATAAGGACCAGAGAATGTGAAAGTTCATTGCATTATGTTACACAGTAGGAACAGTGAGTTATTTGTAACATCCATTGCTGGAATGACAGGAAACATCCAGTTTCACTGTAAAAGACCAAAATTCTCTGGTATAATGAAATTCCTCTTTCACAGATTCTTTCTGCTTTATGCATCCCATTGTCTTCTTGCATTAGTATTAACAGAAGGCATACTTTGGAAGGAAAATGCCACAAGTCATCCTCTTTGTCACTGAGCTCTACAAATAAGTCATCTCCTAAAATATAGTTTATATTATTTTCCTGTTTGGTGCTAGGAAAAAGGCAGCTAAATGAACTTGCAAGCACAAGATTTCTCAGTAATCTGATAAATTAGCCACCTACAGTCATTTTTCTGTTTCTTTCTTCCTTCCTTCATCCTTTGTCCTTATTGGTATGCAAAGCAAGTGAAAGGAGGGAATTTCTAGTTCTCTTGTTCACTAGCTGGGTGGTTATTCCATTGCTATTCTATTTATAGATTTGCTTTCAACTGCAGTGGGGAATTCACCATTTGCTATTCAGCATTTTATGCTCAGCTAGCCTCCTGGGGACACAGCATTTTCATAAATTCTATGAATGGCACAGTGGCTGCCTCTAATATTCCATCTGCCTTTCTGTAGCACAAGCAAAATCTTATCCTTCTGCCATTTTCTAAGCTAAAAGACTGTCCTAGTTAATTTCATAATCAAAAAGCAAGGAGGCAAATGGGCTTGCTTCTGTGAAAAAAATTTTATGGAGTTTCTGATAGCACTACCTATTAGAGTTTTACAGAAAAACTAACACTAGAATATTGCAAGTACAAATTAAGGAATGTGATACTAAATATATACACCAAAAAGATGACTCTCCTGATAAGGTATCATCACTTGGCACAACATCACCACAGAAAAACAGATACATAGATTTATCTATTTTACGAATTGCAAGCTCAGTTCTTGGATGCAGCTGCTTTTTGATGCTGTTTTAGTAAACCCCATGCACAGTGTGCTGCTACAGTGAAAGAATTCAGTTGTTTGAACGTCTTCCCTATCCATGTATCTGAACAGCACACCTCAAGGCCACAGATGACTTCCCTCAGAGAGACCATGTCCAGGCTGCCATAAACAGGGTGCACAAGCCCCAGCAACTGCAGGGAAAATTCCAGGTATTGAAAACACTGGGGAGAATACCTCCACATTTTCTCTATAATACCAGGGATCTGGGATTGCAGAGTAGCCCACCAACTAGGTCATGTCAAATATCTCCAAGTAGAGCTGATTTCAACTTGCCTCAGCCCTTGTGATTTTCTTTTGCTGTTTCTGCACCTCCACAACCCTTTCTGGTCACCACATGCTGCATCACAGACAAGGATAATGAATAATGGCAACAAGGAGTCTGAATAGATACACTCATGAGCCAATTTCTTTCATACATTTGCACCAGCATTGATTCTCAGCCTGACCTTGGGTCCATGAATGAGCCCAGCTCTGCTACCCAGAGTTGGCCTCTGAGCACTCCCATTCTAGGATGAATACGACTGGTCTGTTTTTTTTTAATCTCATTGCCAAGGAAAACTTCAGCTCTTTACAGAGAGTCCTTCTGTCTCTGGCATCCTTGCCTCCAACCAGCTCAACTCCTCATGCAGTTGAGCCTTCTTGCCCTCCATGCCAGGTGATTTCTTGTTTAGAAATCACTGCTGCTGGGCAGTTACAATTTGAATTTTCGCTTCTCATCTTTTAGAATACACATTGTTCTATCTTTTCTCCTACTCTGGGCATTAGACCTGTAGCATCCTTTCACTGAAGACAGTAGCAGCATTTTCAGGATGGGAGCATGAGCTCTGAAAGGCACATGACAGCAGACATTGCCCAGAGGAGCCAGGCAACTTGTCATCAAGGCTCCTCTGTTGAAAATAAGCTCGCCATGGGACACCAAAGAAAACACTAGAGAGAAATCTTTCGCACCCACGCCACCTGCACCTCCCAGAGAATGTCACATTCACCACTTCAAGGGAAGATACACCAAGGGCAGACAGTTCTTATGCTGAAAATCCACATGCCTTGAAGCATGAAAAATTTCTACTTAAAAAACCATAGTAATAAAGAGGCTTTAATTTTCATGCTAACAAAAGATATAGGTTTTTTACTGCACACTGATAAGCGCTCAAGGCATTTTCCTACTTGCATCAAGTTTGCTGACATAGTTGAAGTGAAAATTACATGGTGATTACCTAACCCTTCCATTTGTCTTTCTACTTACTTAATTTATGGGAAAAAAGCAAGAAACACAAACTAACCATTTTGATTCACCAAAATGGTTATGGATGATATTTAAAATTGGGTTTCTGCCACAATCACTTTAACTATAAATAACACAGGTGCCTCTGAATTGCTTTTTCATCAAAATCCAATTTAATTCTTTTAATGAGAGACTTGTTCTAACTGAATTGAAAGAAAAAAACAAGGCATAAGTATTTATTTATGGGATTTAACTAGAAGTACAAGCAGTAAAAATTGTTTGCCTTTACACATTCACTGGTCTCATTCTTCTTGTCACACCATGATGAAGTTAATTCAGCAAGCAGTCATATCACACTGGAAAATGAAAGGAAGCACAATACAGTGATTGGAGAGATAGCAAAAGACTTGTGAGACCATGTTATTACCCTGATACCTATTTCCAGTTACGTCCCTGAGCTCTTAGCTTTTCTGACAATATTGTCCTATTATTGCAGGTTTGAAAACAAACTCACAGGTTACGCATAGCATCAATTGCTCGGGTCTCCCTCTGCAGAGCAGAGTATGCTGCCGTAGCCAGTTTATCTTGTAACCTGCTCGGAAGAAGCCTGAGGAAGAAAACCTGAAACCCACTGTCAGTGCTGTGAGTTTGTTCAAAGAAGGGTCAGCCTTAGCCCCATGCGAGCAGCACCAAATCTATAACTGTTGAGACTATGGGTTTTCATTCCTGACCAAGATGCTTGCCTTGTCGGCCCCTACCAAACACATAGGCAGATGAAGGGATAGAACAAAAGCCTGAGCCTGAAAAGCTCAAGGTTGGATCTCTATTTCTGTGCAAAGAGTACTAGCATGGGACGTCAAAGGTAGAAACTGCTCTGCCTTGTCAGAGGATCTTAGGAGAAGGAGTGCAAGGAGCACAAGCAGACAAAATGGAAAGTAAGATGAAACATTATGTTCCCATGCTGAAAGGGATGAGTAGGACAAAAAAGATGTATGAAGAGTAAAAGTTCAAAGAAAATATCCTATATTTTACTCAAAAAATGTCCATACTTACTGAGAAAAAACTGTAATACATGGTTAAGGAAAGAATTCAGGCTGGCACTGATTCAGAAGACAAGTTACAGCTCTATAATGCTCCATATAATACTGTGAGGAAATGGGCAAATGTCTTCAGACGATAATGGCTCTGCATTTTCCTATCCTCTTAATCTCACCATTGCAAATATTCTGTTCCTAGATACGTTTTTAAAAGTAATTGGATGCTTTTTCTCACTATTATTACTTGATTTAAATGTTTTCTACTTTGTCCACCCATAGAAAAGTACTAAAAGAGGGGGCAGAAGCATTCTGTCAGAGTATCAGAGAAAAAATTGAACACTATTTTTCTTGATATCTTAAGATATTTAGAAATCCGTTCAGCCTAAAAGCATTCCATATCACTAATAGCAGTTAGGAAGAGAAAATACAACACTTAATTTCTAAAAATAATTACAAGTTAATTAACATAGCTTGTGGCCACAAACACAAACCTGACATACTGTCTCCAATACTTAAGTCATGGGTAATCACTGAAGAAGTTTGTCTATGCACTGGCATGGCCACCCTTGGAGATTTTCAAAACTCAGCTGGGCCAGGCCTTGCAGACTCTCTCTGATCAGAGGGTCAGTCTGTACAAACAACATCTAACTTAATTTTTTCTATGATTGCATTTTAACTTTTAAATTGCACTTATGAATAGAACCAATACAGAAAGTCAAGGCAACAGACTATTTTTTTCTCAGAATAAATCTCTTCTCCACCATGAAAGTAGAAGAAATTCAATTGAGGTATACAATTATGTCAAATATGTATGCTGTAAAATAAATGATGACTGATAATTACCAGCCTGGTTTTCCCTCTTTTCTGTCTTAGTTTCACAGCATTCCACTGATAACAAAAGAGGAATAATAGTTTAAATGACAGAGGTGAATACATAATCACAAAATATCCATGACTCAACAATAAAGAATAGTACATACACTGACATGTAAAAATCAGTGTGTACGCTGATGACAGAGAATAATGCATTAACAACATTTCTTTTGCAATACTTCATATTATCTTAGCATGAAAATTTTACCAAAACAGAACACCACAAATAAACTCATCATTCTTCTGTACTCTACGAAGCAGTGCAGTCATGCTGACACTCAAAGAAAACTGATTTCTGGTTTGTACTCAATTAAAAAACAAAATTATCTTCATCAACTGGACAAAATAGATTTCAAGAATAAGATATAATAAAAGATGAATGCAAAATTTTGAATGCTTATGTCTATGTAACTACATGAAACACAGGTTCAATACAACAAAAAAGAAACCCTAGAGTTAACTATGTGTCAAAAAAAATTCTAGGAGGTGGAAATACAGTTGAACCTGCATGACACATTAAGAAATCCTTTTGCCTCACTCAGTGTTGATAAGGCCTCTTTTGGTAGGATTTGCGTTAACAAAGCAAGCTGGAAAACAATGAAAGTTGAATAAAAATCTAGAAAATATGACCCCTGAGAAAGACTAAATGAATTGGGGTTGTTCAGATGGACAGAAATAGATTGAGAATATGTTATTAACAGACAATTAGTTGTCTTTTTATCAGCATAATTGTGATAGTTCATAATAGCTGAGGAAACTGGTGAATGTTTCTACAAGTGAGCAATGTTCTCAAGAACAATCAAAACACATGTGATGGGTTTTTTTGGAGCCATGTGGTAACAAAAGAAATATGAGATACATTATCCCAAATGTTACAGAAATGTTAACTATTGTTTATCAACCTCTTATTTTTGGTTGTCCAAAATAGGAACTTCAGCAATAATAATCTGCACATGTGTGTTTATTTTATACATTACTGTGAAATTTCACTGTTAGAACAAATATGTGTGGGTGCCAAGAAGGAGAGGTAGACATTTGTTGAAGATTCTTTCCTTGTTTTCTTAAGGGCTGTACTGTTAATCTTCCATATACTAAAGTAACACTAAATTTTAACTGAAGGCTTTTTTTTATAATGCTTCAAAGCAGATGTGAATAAGTTCTTATAAAAAATTTTGAGAAACATAAATGTTTCTAACAAAGCCTTATTTTAAAGTGCATAAAGAGCAGGACTGTAGAGAAAGAATGTCTTCAGTGTTAGCAAGTGATGTTTCAAGACTGCAAAGAGAATTGGTAGAGTAAACCTATTCATCTTGATTTATAAACAGTAGAGCCCAAGTAATAATCTTATAAAGTGAGGCTTTATGGCTTAAGCATTCATGAATTTAGCTTCCTCTTTCAATCTACATTGTGCAGAAAAAATGCAAAAACAAACCTAAATAATCTTCTCTTCTGCATAGGAGAAATAATTTAGAAACAAGAATATTAAGCAGACGGATTGTCTGGTAAGCACAAATATATCTGGAAAAGAAATAATTTTGTTAATATTTTCTTGAGGGTGCAAATTTTGCAACTAGTCTTTGACAATAAGCTGAATACCTACCAAATCAAGTGAAATCAAAAGATTTAGGGGAATCAGCTTATTTTCTATTTATCCTTAAATTTCAGTGCTATATAGCAAAAATGATGTGTCAGATTTTAATTATATAGATCATTACTAGAATTCCAGTATGAACTTTTCTATATCAAGAGAGCATTGTCTGGATTACACCCCTTGTTCCTTGCCAACCCATTCATCATTAGCACAAGTATTGGTGGTTTTAAATTTTAAATGACAGACGGAACTTAGAGTTCCTGTACTAGTGCTTTCTTATGCAGGGATCACTAGTAATATAATTGCCTTTAATTAATTAATGTATTTACTTCATCTTAGATGGGTATTTATGGAAAGGACTTTACATAAGCTTTAAAAAAAGTATTTTTTAATTTGAAATATGACAACAGCTAAATATAGCACGTCCACTTGGGACAAAATTAAAACCAAGTATTTCGGCCTTTCAAAATTGAATAGCTATAGCAAAATCAACAAATGTCTTGACTAAAGCACTGCAATTATCATCCACATTTTGTACAATATGCAATATGAACTTTTTTAGAAATCTACTGTTCAGTCAACAGGAAAGTTCTCCTGACGCATAAGAAGTCAAGCTTTAATCCTGACTTTTACAATTAATCCAATGAGCTATTTTATTGTCAAACATCCAACTTCTGTTTGACTTTCAAGCCTTACTTGATTTTCTTCATTAGAGAAAGGAAAGACAACAAACATACCATTGAGAAGAGCTACTTCTCAGGCAATTATTTGTTAAGGGTTTCCAGGGAATTAACTATAGCAAAAGATCATCCCCAATAAAGGAAATGATAGAAGAAATAAAACCTCCCTCCTAAAATAAAAGCTCCTAAAAGTAGTGACCTACTTTTGCAGAAGATTAAGACTGAGAAGTTTTTCAGAGGCTAAACACGTGTCACAGAAATTCAAATTGTTGTCACACATCCTATGGGGGTTCACTCTATTCTCACCCTCTAATGGAAAGACATTAAAAGGTTCGTACTGTGGCACTGTAAACTTTAAGTTTGCTGAATGCATATGGAGGACTGTCTTATACAGAAGCTTTGAACAAATAAACTTTCCAAGAATTCTGATACTTTAGATGAAGTTGAACTCTAAAATCAATGGGGAAGAGAAGGAAGGTCGATTTGATTGACCCTCACACTTCCAAATCCTTTCCAATGATCTATGAAAGCCTGAGCAGGTCCAATCCTAGCACTTCATTCTCAACCACGGCTCTTGCACCAAGATCTGTTTGGTTCTGAATTTAAACAAGCGAACTGAAAGTCATCCTTCACACACAACTGCCTTCCCTGAAGTGAATAAGTTATCTTTACAGACATAGTAAGCATAGATTTATTTCTCAGAGAATGTCCTCTCAGAGCAGTATTACAGAAATATTTTCATTAAATATTACTATAAAGATATTGAGGTCAATATTAACTGCTAAAACCACTCCATCATGGCTTTCACTACCTATAAACTTCAAAAATGGTACCAAAACTTCAGTATAAATGGTGCAGAGCAGAACAACACATTGCTAAACAGCAAAAACCTCCTGGTTTTCTCAGGCAATTAGAAGAGGAATGCTGTCAAATAAAAATGGCATTTATTACAAATATCCTGCTTATGAAAATTTTCAATTTCTGTGTAGTGGAACAGCAACTATGAACGAAAAACACGTATGCTTTGTTCCAAGCCTGATTCAGTGGTGACAAAGGTTGCTAGTGTTTGGAATCCTGCACATTTCAAAAATCACATTGCAGTTTCAGTTCTGACTAAAGAAAAGGAATATGTAAGTTTCAGATCCATATTTTAATTCATTATGCCTGCGAATGAATGAATAATAATGAATGTCAGACAGGACAGATCCAAAAACCAACTGTTGCTCAGAGCACATAAATGGCACCAAGATCACAAACTATGGACTCGGGAGAATGAGCAGGACCAGAAGCAAATTGTTTTGCTCAGCTTTCACTCAATCTGGTTTTGGAAAAAATCCAGCAAATCACCTCACTAGAGATGACCACCATTTATCTTGAAAGGTATCTTGAGAAGTCTTAATTTTCACTTTCATACAGCAAAAGCTCTGGGCTTCACAAAGCTGGGTTGCAGAAAAAGGTATACAGAAAATTACGCAGAGGAAATTGCAAGGTATGAAACCTTAAACTTGGAGGAAATTTACTCTTGGGAAGCTTTGTTAAGCTGCACAAAGAATATACTAGTCTCTAGCACACCACTTTGTCTAGAGATCACAGTCTGGCAAACATCTGTCAGGCACCTTAGCAAGCCCCAGTCACCTAAAAATATTTGGCATTCCCATGTTTTCTGAATAGCTTCAGTTTAAATATACTTTTCAGCTAAGGATCAAAAATGCTGTATAGCTATCTGTACAGCCTCGTTCTACCCTTAAAGCATACTGGGTCTTTGAGTGAACTGCAGGCCTAGGAATGTAACAGCACAGTCCTTACCCACCTGAAACAGCCAAGCTATGCGTGCTGTCCTGCGCATGACTGGGACACAGAAAGGGAGATTCCAGGAGCTGGGACAGGCTACCATTGATGCTACTTTAAAATCTGAACAGAACGGAACTTTTCCTAGGATAGCTCTCGGATGAACAAAGAAATACACAAGGACACTCCTCTCATCTCTGCTGGATGCTGTGCTTTCTGGCCTGTGCAGGGAAGCTGCATGTAGTGTTTAGTTAATAACTTTTTGTTGTCCTTAGTAACTATTGACCATGGCTGCTTGTGTTAAGTGTTTTTTTCTGTAATCTCAATCCCAAATTTGTCAATTGAAGGAATCCATGTTAGTATATTGATAGAAATAATTTTTTTGTCGGATGGCAACAGAAAACTATTTCAATCCTCCAGTGACTTTGTTCAAATTACTAGATTCCCCTGCTTCATGTCATATACAAAGATCAAAATTTCAGTGTGTCAGTACAGACAGCAAGAAGCCAAAAATGCAAATTACAACTTCCATTAGTTTTAAAAAACCACAAGAACAGAAGCAGAGTATAACTAATCAGAGATGGTTAAAGGAGCACAGATGAGCTTTCTGTTCCAGTCAGTTATTTCATGGTCAAAAAAAAAAAATATAGATTCTGTTACTGATAGCTTTCGTTTCGTGCAACACTGGGAATTGTAATTATCTTGTTGGTACTGCAACTCAGTACTATTCTTATTTGTTCTGCGATATTATGAACACAATAAATTTTCCAAAGAAATACCTTCTCTAATCATTCACAAAGATGGCTTGAACAATCAGTTACTTTGCACTTCCTGCAGTGCTCTAGTCACTGGTACTTTCTTTGTTGTCACTATTCTCTGTTAATGCAATCTTGACCTTGTGGTTTCTAAGGCAGAAAAAATGTATTCTTGGCAGCAGTTTCTATCTTCATTTCACAGAAACCTTTTGATAGCAAAACCTCTTTTGATGGAGGCACAATTCATTAGCATGAGACTATGTTGGAAAATTTTCAATGTGAAAAAAAAATAAAATTGGAAGTACTTGTAATCAGAAAGCAAAAGACTTACATTTGCTTGATATACATGACCATTCAAACTCATAGTAGCCATGACTATTATTAGTTTCTGACAACACTGGAGATATAACAGCACCATGAAGAAGTAATACCGATGTTCCCAAGAGGAAGGTCATGAGGAAGCACTGACATTTCACAACTACTGTTACTTTCCTCATCACAAAACAAAGTGAAAGGCTTTTCTTTCAAAGTGCTCTTGGATGACCTTTCTGTACTCATGTACAATTATAGTCTTGGGTTATGGTTATGATATAGTATATTTTGTATGCACATACACATACATATACACTCATTCAATGGATCTAGACACAGACCTAGTTATGGTGACACCTTTAAATAGTCATATCTGGCAATTGCAAAACCAATACAGGAAATTAATTTTAATTCCTAAACTCCTGGATTTGTCCATTGGTTTCATAATTAACACTCAATTACATCAGCAAGTAGGATATCTTAAAGAATGAGATTGTGGTATTTGAGATACATATCAAATAAGTAATAGCAGGACTTGTGATGTATTTTAGAGCAAGTGATTATTTAATGATGTAAAAAAAAAAAAGGTAAGCTAACAGCTAAGCCTTCAAGAGTGCTGGTAAGAGGTTTTGAAAGGTTTTAAAAAAATCCAAGAAGACCTAGCCTGTTTTCAACCTGGCCAACATTGCATGGAATAATAGCCTGACACAATGCAGAGGAAGTGTTTAAGGAGAGATTTTATACATTATTTTGACAAGAATTTTAGAATTTTTTTGATAAGCATTCCAACTTTTTCAGTGAAAGTAAGACAAACAAAAATGGAACACAATAGTTTCAAATAATATAAGGTGTCCTGGTTTGGACTGGGATACAGTTAGTTTTATTCAGAGTACTAAGTATGAGGCTATGGTTTTCATTTGTGCTGAAAAGGGTGTTGATTATATGGAGATGTTTTTGTTATTGATGAGCAGTGCTGAAAGAGAGCCAAGGCCTTTTCTGCTTAGAGAAATGTCCTGCCAGCGAGGGAGGCTGGGAGTGCATAAGTGCACTGGGACAAGTGACCCCAACGAATCAAAGGAATGTTCTATACCATATGACATCATGCTCAGCATATAAAGATGTGGGAAAAGACAGAATGGGGTGATTTTCAGACTCATAGTGTTTGCCTTCTCAACTGCTACGTATCGCGGGGCCCTGCTCTCTTGGGATGGCTGAGCGCCTGCCTGCCTGTGGGAAGCAGTGAATTAATTCCTTTGCTCTGTTTCTGTGTGCAGCTTTTGCTTTGGCTATGAAATTATCTTTATCTCAATCCATGAGTTCTTTTGTCCCTCACTTTTATGCTTCAAATTCTCTCCCTGATCTCACTGTGAGGAAGGGCGCAAGCAGCTGCATGGTGCTTCATTGCCTGCTGGGCTTAAACCATGAGAGGAATAAGGAATGTATGGTAACTAGTACTAACGGAAAACACTGTTGTATTCAGTGTGATATGAATGAAAAAAACCTCATTACCTTGGAAAGATTTTGAGCAAATCTAGAAAGAGATATAAATACTACTCATCTGTCTGACTAGGGTAGATCTTACTGCCTTAGCACCAGTTAAGGTAGTTTGTGAAATAATTGGTCTCTACTTGTATTTTAGTATACAGCAGTGCAAAAAAAGGGGATTTGTGGCCTTGCCCTATAATCCATTCAGACTACTTGTGTGCACTGCTGGCACATGCAGCATTTTGAAAGCAACTGCCTTTGCAAGGTGATTCAGAGTGCACAGCAAAAACAGAAACTGACCTGAGAAACTGAATTCCTCCCTGCTCCTCCAAAATGGTAGTACATGTTGGTTCTTAAAATTAGCATTTCATTGACTGAGGTATGCACTGCCCAGCACCACAGAAACATCATGCTAGCTACATGTCAGGCAAAGGGTACTTTGACAAAATGCATGTCTCAAGTGTCCTTGTTCATTAGACACAAGAACATCAAGATGTATTTATAAAAGCACAGGAGAACATAGCAGGTCTTCTTTCAACTCACTTCTGGTACTGTGAGTGGAGTAAGATTTAGGGGTGTATGCAGTAAACAACCATCTACCATTACAGTAAAGTAAATGTGGAAATGTTAAGAATCCAACATTCTCCAGAAATATTAGCCTCCTACTAGAACTGGAAAATTCAGATTGCTCAACGCAATGCACCTTGTTGCTTTATCAGCAAATAGGAAGGTCAATTGCAAAACAATTCTCAGAAGAAGTCCCAAAAACCAGAAAACAAAATCACAAATTTCAGCCTGCAAAGTTGAAGCAAATAGGTGTGCAGATTTGATTCCGATGTTAAAAGAGTATTGAAGAGTATTGAAGGGTTCTCTGAAAAATATTTGAATTTGAATCAATTAATTCAATCAATGGCTAAATTCAATGCTGAACTGAAGTATACTGGTTTTACATATGCAATAATGAGGAAGGAATCAGCTGGGAAAAAACTTCAGTATCACATAGATCTCATGGTGGAGATCAGTATAGAACTGAATTATAGTTTTTTTGGAAAGCAACTATACATGTCACCCCACTGCCATAAGCAGTATTGGAAACTAGAAAATGTTAGCTATTATTAATAGAAAGTAGGTTTTGATTTTGCACAGTAGAATTGTCCTATCAAAAATAGTTACAAATTCTATGAATTCAGGTAGAGAAAAAAAAAATGTGTGCCAGAATACTAATACTGGTACTAGTATGGTTCAAAATAACTTGAGATCGGAAGAACAATAACAATCAGTCAGTCTTCAATAATTCTTTATCTTTTTTTTTTTCATAGAAAAGAAGAATAAATAATGGCATAAATCGTTTCTCTCTTTGAGTGAATACTCATAGCCTTCCTGGCCATCCTGATTCTTTACTGATATTCACTATTCAGAAAGCAGTGGCCTTACACCCAGCTAGCACCTTCAAATTCTTCCCCTTACCGTTTTTTAGAAGCAAGAGACAATCAATAAAGACATAGTAAAAGAAAGCAGGAGGTTCTACAAGAGTGTTAAAAAAAAAAAAAAAAAGGCAAGCTTAAAAATCACTGGCAGGTATAAAATCAGAAAGTGCAAAAGATTTTTGACAGGTCAGCAAGAGAAAGTGGTATTCTGGGGCACCTATCTTTAAGTGTTTCAGTTAGTATTCATTGCACATTTCAACGGTCAAAAGTAATTTTAGTCCAACTATGAATCTAAATGCAAAGGGGAAATTATTCTTGTACTGACAAGAGGATCATCTGTCCTCCACTAGTCTGTTCAGATAGTCTTAGAAGAACTTCAACCTAGCTTCCCTTCTCTGGAACAGTAAATGATTAATAATTTTGGCATAATTCTAAGCAGTTTGAATATGAAGTAAAAAAAAATGTAATTTAAATTACCTCAATTTGGTTTGATCTCACATCCTATGAACAAATTCTCACAAATCTCTCTTGATTTCACTTTTTGGAGAAGTAACAAAACTGAAAGAAACATTCATATATGTCAGATCAATATTTACTAACACTTTCAGTCTGAAATATCCAGAAAAAAACGAATAAATGTTCCATATTGACAAATGCCATAAAGAAATATTTTTCAGGTGAAAATAAAATATGTTTACAGAATATCAAATGTGTGTCTTTGTATTTGCAAATTAATAAAATTCTGGAATATTCGAAAGATTCTTTTTGCTCAAAATATCAGGGGGGTTGGAGTACATGGTTCCTTTTCAAACCAAGACATACTGTGTTTCTGTGAATTCAATTTTATTGCTAATCTAGATTTGGGGTTTTTTCCCCCACAAGAAAGCATTTTAAATACATCAGTCTCACAGAGGTTTTAGTGAACATTATATTTTTGGATTCTTTGTTTGACAAAGTAAACACTCTGCAACTCTCTATAAAACAAAATACTGAAAAAATGTTAAATTGAAAGTATTTCTGAATACTTTTTTGCATATCTGTACACTCATAAAAGAATATTAGAAAATGACTGTTATTAAAAGGCTTATAATAGCTTAACTAGGCAAACCCCATAATTTGCAAGTAATTGACTGTGGTGGTATCCTGAATGTAATTGATGGACACTATTCTTGAGATACACTTTCATACATGGAGAGACCAGTACAAAACCCCATAAGTCACCTCCCTTTTTAGAGAGGGGCTGACCAATATACGTGTTCTATGATGACATTTGCTCCAGCTAATAAAACCTTAGTTAGAAGAAAAAGGAGCTGCTTCAGAAACAGAAGAACTAAGAGCATGTATCAGGCTTGCTGTATTGTGCCCTTTAGCACCCATCAAAAAGTGCACTGAGTGTTAGCATGTGTTTTCTCAAAAGCCCTTTATTTTCAAATCTAAAGACAGAGTCTCAGATTCTCAACTCAAGCCTACAGGATTTAACTGAGTATGTTCACACGACATTTGTAAATTTGATCTCCTAAGATATTAGCTCTGTAGTTTAAATGCAATGAAAGAAAACACATTTTCCCAGAAGAAACTTCATTCTCAAAGAATTCTCAAAGAAAAACTTAGCGGGAAAAACCCCCAACCAAACAAGAAAAATTCCTTCAGCTTAAGTTCTTTCCAACTGTATGTGAAATCAATAGTCCTTCTGTGGAATTAATTTACTTTGTTCCCAGGTAGACAAAATTGAAAATTTAATCAATAGGAAAGAAAAAAATTGTTTGACACATCCTGAGTGATAATGACCAATGAGTTTGCTTTTCTGCCTTTTTTTTTTCCTGTAGAATCATTATTTTGTGCCCAAAGAGCTATAACAATACTAATAATAAATAGAAAGCTGTCCTACCAATACTAGAGCTGTATCGGCAGTTCAGTGGCAGAGCAGCATTCTAAAAGAAAGGAAAAGAGAAAACAAATGATGAAAAGGCCTCAGAGTACATTTTGTCTATGAGCACTCTTCTGATAAAATGCTATTTGATTACATTTGAATAATAAAGATAGGCTTATTTTGGAGCTAATGGCGCTCTATTATTTAGTGGAAGGTTCACATATTGTTCCTGCAAGCATTAAAAGAAAAAAACAGAAAATATTCAGAAAAAGGCAATTCAATTTCCCACCCTTACTCAGCCAATAAACTACAGATGGACTTTAATATGAATTTCTCCTCAAATTTAAATTATTCTTAATTCCAGAAATGTACACTCATCTTAACAGCCCTAGCAATGAAAAATCTTCTATAACATGGGCAATCTTCATATTTGGGCTATCATATGCCAACAAAGAAATCCAAACTCCCCTGGTTCACACAAAGAAACTCATCACTCTAGTATTGTGTTTTCCACAAAAAGATGAGTATTCAAATACAAAACAGTGTTGTAACTGCCGTCCTTTTGTCACAAGGAAAAAAGATAATCTCACAGGCAAGTTTATGTTTCAGCATGAAGACAGGAGATGTTACCTGTTATCTGTAAGACTCATCTATGAACATCTCCACCACTGAATAGGGAAAAGTATAGTGAGAAAATAAGTATTAAATTTTTGGCTCGCAATACATGTGTAATGGGTTAACCTTGTCTGGCTGCCAGGTGCCCACAGTCTCTTTAACCCCTTCCCCCCCAAAAAAAGTCAGGCAGGGAAAAAGAATATGATGGCAAACGGTGGGTTGAGATAAGGCAGTTTACTAAAGCAAAAATGAAAGC